>PVKB01005743.1:0-85818 GCA_004027205.1 Ctenodactylus gundi
AAACCAGGGCTTTTACATTTGGCTTGGAAATATAACCAGATAGACATTATATCTGCTTACATTTATACCCCAGAATATTTGATTAACTTGCCTTGTTCTTTACGTCTTTGTTATATGAATGCTTGCCTTGGGATTTCTTAACAAAGGGTAGATTTTCACTGATAGGAATGAGCTTTTTCAGTTTTTGTTTGTTTTCATTTGTTTTGCCTTTTGCAGGGTATTGAGTACAAAGTTGGGAAGTTCCCATTTGCTGCCAACAGCAGAGCTAAGACAAATGCTGACACAGACGGCATGGTGAAGATTCTTGGGCACAAATCAACAGACCGAGTACTGGGAGCACATATTCTAGGACCTGTGAGTATCGTGAAGCCAATGAAATCCCATTAAGATTTCTGGAAAGCTTTGCTATTGAATAGGCTAATTTTAAACTGCCTAGTGTTTACATTCTGTTATTAATTGCCCTGCCCACCTTGTGACCTCATTTGTTGTCCTCCCTGAACCATTAGTTTCTTAACCACATTGGCCTGGTCATATTTTTTTCTGTTTTTTGTTTGTGTGCTTTTGACAGGTTCTTACACTGTAGCCCAGGCTGGCCTTGGACTCATGGCAATCCCCAGGCCTCAAACTCCCTAATGCTGGGATTTCAGGCATGTACCACTAAGTCCAACTTAAGTATTGCTGGGGAATTGAACCCAGGGTCTTATGCTTGCTGGCCAAGCACATTAACTGCTGTGCCATTCCTGCAGCCCCATGGCCTTCTCTTATTTTCGTAACAAGCAAGCTTGTTGGCATTTCAGGGCCTTGGTGCTTATGGTATCCCTGCCTAAAATGCTCTACCTTCAGATCTCTGCCTGGCTGGCTATTATTAATCAAATTTCAGCCCAAATACTACTTTTGAAGGGAGCTTTAGACTATAAGTATGTTCTTCCCCTACATATCTGACATAACAATGAATTAATATTTGAGCACTTTTTGTGTCACCCTTCCTAAGTGTAAACTTTCTTTCTTACAATAACTTTAGAGAGATGCTATGATTTTTAAAATAAAACTTGAACACAGAGAGCCTGTGAATGGTTGAGGTAGCAAGTGATTGTTAGGATTTCAGACCACCCAGGTTCAAGAGCCCCAGCTCTTCTGTATCTCGTGCTGTTTCGAGGAGGATATGTTCACAGTTCCAGGAATTTCTAGGAGTGAATTATGAAACTTTTGGAGGTATGTAATGGGTTTAGAAAGAATGCAGTAATCATATCTATACTTTACATATTCTGTTTCAGTGGATTAACGTGCAGGATCAAAGCTACTTATAATAGCATCCTGAAAAGTTTTCATCAGGCTATATTTTCAGTTTTTGAAAGTGTCAGCTCACTGAATTATTGTTAAATGCCTTATCTCTTGCAGTAAAGTTGAATTCATTCAAATTGGAGCATGCTGTATGCTGCTAGGTAATCAAGTTATTTTAAATTTGTTTTCATTCGGAAACAACTCAGTTACTAAGACAAGATTGTTTCGTGTAGACTGAACTTATAAAAGTGGCCATCTCTCCATTATTTTAATTCCTAAATTCTTGCAGCTGAGGTAGAATTTATATTTGAGAGGGTTTCCGGTTCCATTAAGATCCACAAGTCTGAAGGATTATAATGACCCAAGGTAAGAGTCTTGTCTACAAAACTCAAATACTTACTGGATAGTCCAATGTATTATACTGAGGAATGAAGATATCAAAATAAACATGTCGCAAATGTTCACTTAGTGGTTATTCTAAGTAGATATTAAGGTGGTCCTAATTCTTTATAACTCACCTCTAATTGTGTATGTTTTAATTCTTTTGAAATAACTTTTTATTCTATTCCTTTTATGGTTCTAAATGTATTTTTTTCACATTGTACAATGTTAAGGCCTCAAGCTCTTTTAAAAGGCCTGTTCATCTGTTTTACAGCTACCTGCTAAATGTTTAGCATACTTCTGAGGAAATACAACCTAAAGGTATGTTTACTTTGCTGTCTCTTCCTGTGTGGATTTTCTTGGCTGGATAAATGATTGTTTCTTTAAAGATAAATGATAAGCCAAAGTGTAGGTAAGTCCTGAACAAGAGATATGGTAGTAAGTGGGAGACAGCCTTCGGACAGGGAGGTGGGGTGAGAAGGCGGGGAAGGGAAGCGAAAGGGGCAGTAAGGCATGTATGCACGCCATTTCCTCAGGTGGAATTTAAATACTGTGTATCACAAACACATAAAAATTGTTTTAAATACTAGAAGTAAACATTCTAGCCAAATTGATTGCAACTTAAAAGGTTGTAGAGAAAATTTGGAAAATATAATCTGTATGGAGAAAGACACTGTCTGTTGGTCATTATCAGAAAAGGCAAATTTCAGTGCTTAGGTTTTAATTGCATTATATGCGGGTCACATTTTCCTTTGCTCAGTGATGCTAGGGATTGTGTCATAGCCGTGACTCTTTGTCCCACAAAGTAGCTGAACTCCAAACTCTGTTCTTTGTTGAGTAAGCGATAGCAGCCAAACTTTGTTTTAGGGTTTTGTCTTGTCTATTTTATTTTATTTTCATATTACAGTTATGGCTAGGATTTTTTGGAGACAGAACTTAAGGTCTTCATGGAAGCAGTAAACTTATAAATCCATCTTTGCAATGAAAATAACTTTGAAAGGATTTATAATAATCAGCTTAATACTAAGTCTATATAAAACCACTGTACTTTATTTAACGTCATACAAAATATTTGGGGATTAAAAACATTAAATAGTACTGAGTTTTATTTTGAAGATCAGTTTTTAAAGTGTAACTGTTTTACTTTGGTCAGCATCAGCCATCTTTCAGCCTTTTTTCTTTGTTACAAGCAGGTGCTATATATCGAAACTTTCTGGCTTATATCCTTGAGGAGTGAACGGACCTCTCCTTCAAGTCTCACTAATTCTTGAGCTTTATCTTCTAAATATTTCTGATTGTCCTCATATTTTCTTTCTAAATCTGTGGGAGACAAAAGTTATTTGAATGATTTATATAATCATGATCTAAAAACCTAACACTTGCTTTTCTCATTAGCTGTATCTAAATATATAAAGTGAATAATTTGCACTATTTAAAGAAAATGCTGAATGCTTTCCTTTTAAATTATAACACCCTGAGCCCCAGTAAAAAGACCCACCTTTTAGCAGTTGCAGCTTGCTGTTTGCTTGAGCCAGAAGTGTTTTTGCTTCATTTTGTAGCATTTCCGCTTTCCTTCTGGCATCAGCTGACTCTTCAGTTTTCTTGGCAATTAAGTTTTCTACCTTCTTATACTTTTCATCTAGTTCACCATCCAGGGTCTGTGGTTCCACAGTTAGACACAGAGGTAATGGAAACATCAGTAACTACAACCAAGACCCCCAGCATATTCACAGATGTTAAGTCACAGGGCAAGCGTGTAGGGTAAGGGCCAGCAAGGGGAGTGAGCGTTCAATTTCAATTATGAATTTTCAAAAGCATTTCAGAGAATTTTGGAGTTGGACTAAGTCCTTAGAGTAGGCTGTCATTTGCATTAAATGAGTATTTTCCTAATGTAGATTGGACATCAAGTCTGCTCTGAAGAAATGGAGAACCATTAGCTTCACTAATGCAGGGCTTAGGATGATTGACAATCAAAGGGAAAGAGATTCAATAAAAATCTAGTTATAAATGACTTTTTAAAGAAACACTGCTCAGACAGTAGTGATCATAGAAATTGCACTTCAAAGGATTTTCTCTTTGTTGTAATAAAATGTCATTTTTACTTAAAATGCTCTGTAAGCATACTAAAAATTTTTTGCTCTCAGAAATGAAAAGAAGCATCAGTATAGGAAATGGAAAAGCCAGTAGCTGCCACCTGATATGATAGCAGCGAGCTTCTGTTGTTTTGCTTGGCCCCCAGATGTGGTGTTATATAATGCCCACAACTACACTAACTTAGAAGTTAAATCACTTAACAGTTCTTAAACAGCCTCCCTCAAGTTTAAAAAGACATTATTGAAATCAACATTTGCCCATAAAAATTTAGAAACTGAATATACTTCAAAAATTACTTGATTTCTTGCTAAAGATCTGCCTTGTGTGAGATTTTTGTCTTCCTCATGTTGTGCCTTCTAATGAGACGCAAGGGGTAGGTAATGCACAATGAATTTTCTGAAAGGGGTGAGGATACATTTTTTCTGTAGCTCTTTTGCAATGAACTATTTTTTTTTTTTTTTTTTTTTTGGTACTAGGGATCAAGGCCAGGGCCTCCACACTGAGCTACATTCCCAGCCCTTCCCCCCTTTTATTGTTGATTCCAAGACAGTCTCAACCAAATGCCTCTTACCCCCAGGGTGCTGAGATACAGGTCTTTGCACTGGGCCCAACTCCCTATGTGCTCTTTTTAAAAACTATTCTCAAATTTTCAATAATTAGTACTGGTCATAAAGATCTAATTAAGATTGCCACTCCTACGTTCCTTTCCACCTGCATCTCTTAATGACTGCTATTTCAAAATACGTTATTTGGGGTTTCTGATGACTACACATTAGGTCCTTGTCCCTTCCAAGGAAGGCAGGAAGGACACTGGCTGTACCTTTATCAACTTAGCTGTAAAGTTACAAAGGTTTACTTACCTTCTTAACATCGTCTGCACTTTGTTTTACAGTATATACTACTTTTTCGATGTATTCTGCCTCCCCAGAGTTCTGGACAGCCTTCCGCTTAAGGTCTTCCATGTTCCTCTCGAGTTCATTGATGCGCTGGGAGGCGTTGAACAAGGTTTCCTCCGAAGTGGCTGTTTCAGACTCGATCTGAAAGTATAATGTGGGTCAGCCCTTGAGCCATTGGGCCAAGAGGTGGTAGGAAATACTAGTAAGAGTACACTTTCAGTGGAAGATGTAAAAGGCTGCTATTGCCATTTTTCTAGACCAAATGAGTAATTAACAAGTAGGAATTCAAGAAAGATTATACGTCAGCCCTTGCTGCATCCCACATTTCTTCACATTACTCTTCTGATGATCGAAGTTGAGCGTGACAGGAAACATTAAGTACCACCCCAGGCAGCTTGATGTGTTGAAATCATTTTAAGGACACCTGCAAACTTTGGCCAAAGAATGTTCACAAACACACAGCTGTGAGAAAAGAGATTTCCATAGAAGTTTCCAAATTTAATGTGGGTGGGAAAATTATAATTTCCATTATCTTTTTAGTTCTTCCTATGAGCTCTAAATGCTTAACTTTAGTTCAGCGGAGATTTCAGCTAATACTGAAGACATGGGGACTGGGTTCTTCAGTGAAAAAGTTCTTTATATTGTGAGATGGCGTGTGGTCTTGAAAACCTAGCTAGAAGCCATAAATACTGAGTAGCTCAGGGGCAAAAATCTCCATCTGGGCAAATGGTTAAGTATCCACAGTACATCTCTTTTAAAGGAGAATCAAGAAATGTACTTTTGGAAGCCAGCCAAAAAAAAAAAAAAAAAAAAACACTCTGGCCTGTGACAGAAAAACCAATTTCACCATTTAGTTTTTCTTAAGCAAATCTTTAAGGCTTGACCTCGGAGTCCCTTCCTGTCTGTGCCTCCCAGGGTGCTGGTATCACAGGCTGGTGCCATCAAGCCCAGCTGAATTACTTAAGAGATAGAGCATTTTTAGAATAAAGTCTTAAATCCTTGTAAAAATTGTTTTTTCAAGTGAATGACTTTGTATCTAGTAGCACTTTACTGTTTTGCTCATAAAAACTAGATTTTCCTTGCCTTCTAAGTAGAACATTTTAGCTATGAAATCTTTATTAGATTCTCCTAGAATTAGGCCCTGGAAACGTGCTTTGTTTTCATCTTTGCTAAAATCCAGGGATTACTTGTGAATGATCACCAGCACCCTGAGGTACTGAGTTGGTTTGGGCCACTTTGTAATAGGTTTGGGCACTTTGTAATAGCAAGCCGGTTTCTAAAAGGGAATCCTGCAATTTAATAATATGCTTCATAGTACTGAACAGTCAACATTATTTTCCAAAAGTATAGTTCTCTCATTTCTTAAGCTTTGTGGGAGAGAAGAAAGGGAATTAATCATCTGGTATGTTAGGCCCTTGGAATGAATCCTTCTTACTAGTGAGTCGTAAGAGTTTGTGATAACTGCTTTCTGATAGAAGGACGTCCCTGGGTGATTCTCCCGTACACACGGACAACTGTATTATCTTACCGAAGTGAGCAGGTTCTGGGTTCCTTGGATGTCCTCATCTGCTTGTTTAATCGCCTTCTCAGCAGCAATCTGGGCCTTCTCTGCTTCCTCCAGAGCTTCCTTGACCATATCTGCAGTGACTTTAACATCTGTTGCACTTTTGCTGAGTAAAAGATTGAGACATACTGTTTAACATGAAAAAAAGTTATTTTTGTTAAAATCATTTCTTACGAAGGCTAAACCTTTCAGGCATGACCCAGAGAGGGTCACACAGGTCATTCTTAGACCTTCCACTGGCTCAGGAAATGCTTCTGTAATCCATGCTCACTGCACCAAGCCTGTCCCAGTTTGCTCAGGTACCTGGCTTTTTTAGCTTCATCTAACAGCATCTCAGCTCTGGCGATGTCAGCAGCACTCTGCTGCAGGATAACTTCTACTTGAGAAAGGCTTTCGACTCGTTCACGGATGTCTTCTGTCAAGTTCTGTAACTGCTGTGGAGTGCTGGGCATTTCCATTCTCAAGACTTCATTGGCAATGGCTTCGACGCTGTCCAGATCGGCACTTTCCTCTGTGAAAAAGAGAAAAATCAGAGGTGGCTCGCTCACTCAAACAGGGCGGCCATCTGTTACATGGACAGCACTGTTGGCTTGCACGGAACATGCTACAGGCAGGAAATGCTACGAGAATTTGTTTTAAGTTGCAGTAGTGGAAGAAGACTGTAGAGGGTGAGGTTCTAAAGGATAACAGGATTTAAAAGAAAGAGGAGAGACACCACGGACACAGCATGCTGTATGAAAGTCCAGCGGAGTGGGTTGTTCAGACTGAGAAACCAGACATTCCAATATCTAAAACTGAAAATCATTCATTCATTCATTTAGTGGAGCTAGGGGTCAACCCCAGGTCCTTGCACATGCTAGCAAATGCTATAACCACCTAACCATGCCCACAGCTCCCATAAACTTTTAAAGTTGAAACGACTCCAAATGCAAGTATCAAATTTTTTTAGTCCTGATAAATAGGGAGAAAAAGAATCTAGTTAGAGAAGCAGAAGAAATAATCATGATAGTTTATCATCAGCAAAGCCAAAGAATTAACAAATATCAAACATGAAAGGTAGTTTAAAAATATTAACAAGGATGTTAAACTTCGATTATGTTATATCTTCATTTTTAAGTTGTGTTTTCCTTTTTAGATTGTCAACATAAAAATGGACTTCTAAAAGATTTAGAAAACAAGCGTATGTGTGTGAATGATGGCTTCCACAGGACATGCCCAGAGATGTTCTCAGCAAACGCTGTTGGCTCCTTATTTATTAGCCATTCCGTTCTCTGCCTTGCTCACAGAATACCGATTTCTTTTCACCTCCCACCTTCAAGTCAGAGAAGATGATCAGCATTAAATTCCGTCTGCCAGTTATTATAATCACATTCCACTTTCCAGTGACATTTACAGATGGGCATGTTACTCATTTAGTGGCTTGTGAAATTTATGGAAAAGAATGCCTGAAAGCTTCGGGGGAGGATTTCCTCACATCTCAAAAGATACAAAGGAATAGAGATGTGTTCTTGCATTAGGTGTTGTCCCTCTGTGCAGTCTAGAACTGCAGCGGCTACTTGGTAACCAGGAGGGGATAGTTTAGAGAGCAAAGGCAAAAAGCTTAAAACGACAGAGGAGAAAGAAGCATGTGAGTCTCAGACACATGAGCTATTATACTTTGGACATCTTATGTGAAATCATAAACACCCTTTTTTATTAACTATGATTCATTTGAGAGTTTTCTTTAACTTGTAGCCTGTATCATCTTTACTGGTTACACAAGCAATACTAAGGATCTGAACCACATATTGTAGAAACTTTCTATCTTTTTTCCTCCAAAAGTTACTCTTTTTAGTATGTACTTTTGATACACAATAGATACAAGAAAATTTTTTTCCATATAGAAAAATTAATTTTTACCTACAGATTAGATATCCTCTCAGTAATAGAACAACCAAGCTTTCAAAGCAATGCCAAAATGACACTACTACGTTAAGGTTCTAATGATCTTACAGTCTCTAACAAGTTCCAAACTGAGTCGTGGAAATATTTTCTTAATTTGCTACAATAATATTCCATCAGGTGTGCCCGCATCTGCCTAACACAGGAGAAGTTATTTATACACATTAACATAAGCTTAAGAAATAGAAATATTTCTTAACATAGCTTTTTTTCCTCACATGGAAATGTTACTGTATATCCTGCCAGAAATTGATTTCATTGAAAATACAGATTTGAGTTATTATTATAGCCTCTCACTGAAGTGTCTTAAAGGAACATTGTCTAAAAGTCAAAGTGCAATGAAATATTCCTCACCAGTCAAGAAGTTCCTGATTTGCTTAATGAGATTTCGGAGGTCCTCGTTGCTCTTGTCTACTTTGTCTTTGGTGGCATTTGTTTTCAACAGAACATCCTGAGCATTCTGTTTGGCCTCATCTGCCCTCAGTTTTGCTTCGGAGACCTAATATGAAGAAAAAATACTCATGAAACAGCTTGACTGTTAAGCAGACTAAACTGTTAGAAATGATCAAGTAACAGCTGGGTGTGCTGGCACATGCCCATAATCCCAGCACCCTGGTACACTGGGGCAGGAAGATTCAAAGTTCAAGCTCAGAAAGAGGAAACTTAAGACAACAAAACAAAAGAAACAATAAAACAATGTTGAAAATTACACTAAGCATTTAGAATCGTATCTGGGAAACAAAATTTCTCTCAAAGTACTATATTTCTGCGTAGATTGTACTGTTCTTAAGGCTAGCATTTGTTTATTTTTTTTCCAATTTTTTAAAAGCACTTATTCAAGAATATCCTCTGGTGTATTGCTTAGATATCAACATGCTTTGGTGTAGAGTATATATATATTCCTTTAGAATAGGCATGGCCAACCTAAAGCCTTCAGTTTTCCTCGAATGTTACAATAAAAATGTGAAAAGGAAGTTTTATATTGTATACGTGGCCCAGGAAAATTTCTCTTCACTCAAAAAGTAACCAGCTATTGGGGCAGTAGCTCAGTGATCACAGCATGTGCTTAATTAAACAGGAGGCCCCAAAGCCCTAGTTTGATTGCCTTACACCAAATAATAGCTGGGCATGGTGGCACACACCTATAATCCCAGCACTAGGAAGGCTAAGGCAGGAGAATGGCCAGGCGTTGTAAGCCAGCCTGGGCTACAGATCTGAGTTCAGGACCAGCCTCAAGTGGAGTGAGATTATCTCTCAAAAACAAAACAAAATAAAACAAAAAACCAGAAGGCTACCTGGACGTAACTGCTTCAGAACAAATGCCTAATCGCTTAGTACAGAATTACAGTATAGCTGGGTATATTCACAACTCTGATAAAGTTAACAGTTATGTCAAATTTTTGTCTCCCTCTCCCCCCGGATTTTAGGTCCCTGCTAAAAAGTGTGTTAGTCCCGTAAGAAAGCAAATTGGCAACTACGTGAATAACAACCTATCTGTTTCCTTGACCACACACAAAAAGAATGTTAATTTTCATACTTGACTCTAACAGTGTTTTTAGTTAGCATTTAGAGTTGTTTTCTCCCTTTCGGGTCCTCCAGTCTCAGCTGAAAGCAAACAAATGTAGCAGAAATGTCCACTGGATTACCATCTTGGAGAGCTGTTCCACTTCCGCCAGGGCACTTAAGACATCTTGGTCAAAGTCCATGGCTTTCTGCCAGGCACTGTGGGCGACGGTGACCAGACCTCCACAGCCAGGCCCCCCACACTTCTTCTGTCCATCGTCAGTTCTGCAGTTAGGGCCTCCACATTCACTCTCGGAACAGTCAGCCCCTGGAGGCGTTCCACAGGTCTGCAAAGAGCCAAGGATCAGGCACATGGGTTCAGACAGCAACTTGGCTACAGCAGTACAGCTGACAGGATGGACCTGGGTGGCCCTAGAGAACTGCAGGTGGTCCTCAGCAAGGGTGCTTAAAATAAGTGTTCAAGAGAGGAACAAGGAGCTCCAGGATATGTTCAATTGCTTATTTCTGATCAAACAATGAAAGTGTTCATCCCACAATACTTATTGCCCAAATGCATCAGAATACTGTATGGGCTTTTCCCAGGATTTAAATGCCTACTTTTATCAGATTGGATTCTGCCAATATGAGAGCCAAAAGAATACATCCTGTTTTTCTTCCCAGCTGGATTTTGTAAAAGCCTCTATGAACCTTTTCTTGGGCGGCCCAGCACCATGCTAAGCAGCGTATTAGGGAGACAGGGTCACTCCACAGAGTAGCAAAGAACAGGCGAAAACTAGGACTGAGGGAAACAGGCGAAGGCGAGACTCCTGGGGATTGTAATGGTCACCGGTGGGGAAGAAGCTTCTTGGCTGGTGGAACGTGATCAGGGGAAGTTGGAGAACTCTACCTGGCTCACTCATCTACCAGAAAGTTTTCAAAGACCACACATGACTGGTGTACAGATGAAAAATTAAAAATGCTAGTACACAATGTGATGGAAGAGACTGAGCAGGAAGGATTTAGAGCTGTTGTTTTGAGGAAAATGCTAATACTGAAAAGAAAAAAGATACACTACAATGAAAAGCAATTACCACAATACTCTCGAATGAAGTTTTTGTTTTTAAGAAGTATAGTTAGTACGTATCTTTTGACCTACTATCTCACATCTCAAATGCACAAAATAATAACCTTTTGATTTCTGGTGCATAAAAAGTGTCAGAAAATAGTTTATTTTGTGTGTTATAAAACATGAGCCCTAATCAAGAAGGGACGCCTGCAGCCTCTGGGATGCTTTCTAGAAAGAGTCTAACTGGTCTGTTCTGTTTTAAAGGACAGGCACAGGCATGAAAGAAACCAGCCCTGTTCTAGCTAAATAGCCCTCAAGATAAAAGGACCTGAGGTGACTCAAAAACAGAAAAGGACAAAAACCTATCTCCTTACTAGAAAACAACAATGTAGAGCCCAGAGGAGCTCACACACAGGAAGAGCTGGTGAACCTGGCCAACTCCCAGGTAGCCTACCTACCAGGTGGCAAAGCCCCCACAGCGAAGGGACACATGTGTTAAGGCCAGAGGAAGCTGCCATCGGCCACCCCTCCAAAGCACCATCCCTGAGGGTGCTTAGCTCCCTCCTGTGACGAGTGGTGCTTGGGATTTGTAAGGAAATCATCTGGAAGGTTGAGTGACAGAACTGGCATTTATGTCTGTTTATTAGCTTCTCCAAATATCAGGTGCAATTTATGTTGCTCAGCCTTCATTTTTAATTTAATAAATGAGGAAAGCTACATGCTCCCCACTTCCCCTAGACGCTGTAAAGCTTCATGGGGTAACGAAGATCAGACCTTACAGACATCAATAGAATTGGTCACTATACAAGTACAGACAGCTGGTCTTCTGTGTTTCCGAGGTAGAAGACTAACCAAAACCTTACTATCTGTTTTTAGGCTTAGTCTATAAAAACAACCACCCAAATTCTCACAGGTGTCCTTCTACAAAAATAGCAAACAAGAGGAAGAAACAGAATCAGGGCTTTCTTTTGGTCTTCTGCCTAATTTTCGTTAAACTCACTACTCAGTTTCACCTGGCTCCACAGTTACTTTTTAAAAAGCTTCTAGGAAATTAATCTGCTTTCTAGGCTGTTTTCAAAGTTAATCTTCACCAGGGAAAAAAGTACAAGAACAAAGGGTCATTTTAGCTGGCACTGATGGAAGATTTTTTTTTTTTGCTCACTTTGACTGGTTTTTTGGGGGGCGGGTGGGAGAAGTCTCAGAATGACTCTGAATTCTTCCACTTAGATGGATTTTGTACAAGTCGAAATGAGGTAAAGGCTCAAGTTTCAAGAAAAAAAGCAGTCAATTAACAGTTTGAGAAAGGGGCCATAGAAATAGCTGGAAGGCGGAGAAGGCAGGGAAAGCACTTGCTTTGTTTTTCATCCCAGTTGGTGACAGATTCCTCACCGATCCAAAAATCCAAGCCCTGGAGTTTCACTTCTGTGGGTTAATTTGGAGACAGGGAGCTATTAAAGTCAAAGTAGAGTGTTTGTGTTCTTTTTGACCTACAGCACCCACAGCACTGAGGCCAAAACTCCCAACCTTACCATCTCAGCAACAACTGAAAGGTCCAGACTTTGTAGTTTGCCTGCCAGTTCGTCCAGAAGGCGTGATTGGTCCTCTTGTTTCTCCCTGAACTGGGACTCTCGCTCCAGCAACAAGTCTTCTACTCTGTCCCGCATGATACCTGACTGCTGGACAGTGCTGTTGAGATCTGTAGTTGAGGCATTCACTCTCCCTTCCGCCTCAAGAGACATCTGGAAATACTTGGTAATGCTGTCCAGGGCACCTTGGACAGGAAATATAATTGCCCACAGTTAATATTGGTGAACCCCATTCCATCACCACGCAGTGTCCCTCTTTGGTGCCTTCTGGTCCTGAATTTACTGGAAGGCTTTAGGACTCAAGAAAAATATAACAAAGTAGAGTTTTTGTCTCATGACCAGAGAATTACTCTGCCCCATTAGCACCTGTTCAAACTCAACAACATGGGGTGAAGGGCTGGAGGAATGGCACAGCAGTTAGAGTGCTTGCCTAGCAAGTGCTAAGTCAAGCAGGTACTAACTACAAGAATTCAGTTCTCCAGCACCACATAAACTGAGCAGGATGGCACATGTGTGTAGGCTGAGGCTGGAAGACTGCCATGAGTTCAAGGCCAGCCTGGGCTCCATAGTGAATTCAGGAGCAGCCTGAACTACAAAGCGAGACTATGTCTCAAAAAAAAGGAGGGGGGGTGCTGTGTGAAAAAATGATCATGCACATATTTCTGCACACAAACACCTAGTTCTTTCTAAATAGCTGGGTGGGCAGTATGTAGATTATATGGCCAGACAATTCCCCCCTTTTCTCATTTATTATTCAGATGTACACTTGTGACTAACATTATGTATGTAACAGAGTAACAGCACGACACCTTTTCACTTTATGGACCTATTTTTAAAAACAAAAAATTGGAGGCTTCCGGTCAAGATGGCGGCTGAGTAACAGCCCTGCACAAAGTCTCATCAACTCACTTAAAAAGTCAAGAAGATAGTTAGAAAAAGCGTGCTTGGTGTAGCTAGGAAAGAGAGGCGCATCCCCAGAAACTGAAAGGCGACCAGTGGGAGGCCAGAAACTCCGAAGGACCATCGAAACCAGAGGAGGAAAAAAATAAATAAATAAATAAATCCTAACAGGCCAGTAAGCCGCCGCGGCCAGCGGCAAATGGCAGGCAGTGGCGGATGGAGGAACGCTCGCGGGGACCTGAACATCTGACTGAACGGAGCTGGAGAGGACGGAGCACACAATAACAGGAGAAGAGGCTGTGGATGGGTCAGAAGCAGCCCACTCAGTGGGGTCCCAAGCTGCGAGCACCCACAGATCACAAACAAGGTCCGGAGGCCAGAGCCTCAGCCTGAGGTAAGCGCAGATCCAGGTAAGTGGGAATCATCGGCTGTGGGCGGCCCCAGCCTCAGAAGCACCAACCTGCGGGTGTGTGTACTATAAACACAGTGTGTGCCCCGCCTAGAAAAGATGCCGGAATTCCAGATCAGAAACGGGACTCAACAGCCATCGCAGGCAGTGACGTCAGCAGGAGCCATTCACTTTTCCTGCGCACCACAGACAGTCAGAGGTAGCAGTACCATGGGGAAACGTGGTAACAAATCTTATACAAAAAGATCTGATTCCCCAGGGGAGGGGGCAAGGGGTGCTGAAATTGCAGAACCCCAAGAAAAGGACAAAAATGATGGTAACCTCTGGGCCCAGATAGTCAGTGAATTAAAACAGGAATTGAAGGAGGAGTTAAACCGGGAAGCAAAGAAGGAAATAAATCAGACAGCATGAGAACTACAAGAACACTTAGCTAAGCATAAAAGCAAGCCTTGAAAAGGAATTAGAGGAGACCAAAGAAGAATTGGAGAAGCGCAGGCACAAATCTCCTACAGAAAGACCTGAAACCCCAGGAGATGAAGTCAGGGTAAATAAAGATGAATATGGCAAAAATGATGGCAACTTCTGGGCCCAGAAATTCAGTGAATTAAAACAGGAACTAAAGCAGGAAATTAAACAGACAGCAGAAGAGCTACACCAATACGTAGATAAGCAAAAAGCAAGCCTTGAAAAGCAACTAGAGGAGACCAGAGAAGAAATATACCAGAAGATAATGAAGACAAAAGAAGAAATTAGAGAAGAACACCACAGAGATATAGAAAAACTGAATGCAGATATTCAGGAAATGAAAAACATGCAGGTAATAATGAGCAACCACTTTAAACAACTTCAGAATAGTATGTCAGACCTAGAAAATAAAGTGACTAAGCTGCAACATACAGGCCATAAAGAATACAAAGTAAATAAAGAAAGCGAGTCATTACAACAACTGATAGATGATTCAAGGAGAAATAACCTCAGAATTATGGGAATCGAGGAGAAGACTGAGGACAAAACAAAAGGCTTAAAGGTCATGTTTAATGAAATAATGGAAGAAAATTTCCCAAATCTAAGAAAAGAAATGAACATGGAACTTTTGAAGGCATATAGAACACCAAACAACTTTAATCAGAAGAGACCCTCATCACGACACATCATAATTAAAATTCTAGAAACCCAACATAAAGAGAAAATACTAAAAGTGGTAAGAGAAAGACAGAAGGTGACCTACAAAGATATAATGGCAGATTTTTCAATCCAGACTCTAAAAGCAAGAAAATCATGGAGCACTAAAAAAAATAGATGCCAGCCAAGACTGCTATATCCAGCAAAATTGTCTTTTAACTTAAAGGGAGAACTTAAAACTTTCCATGACAGAGACAGCTTAAAGGAATTTGTAGCCACTGAGCCAGTATTGCAGAAAATACTTAAAGGAAACTTGGACAGTGAAAGGGAGACCAGCGACACCAATGACCCCAGAGAAAAAGTGACAACAGCTAGACGAGAAGGAGCTGAAAAAAAAGGTTAGTAATCAGTGAAATATGAGTAAATAAGAAAGTTAGGAAATTAAGAAATAACTAGATTTGCCTACATGTCTGTTGCTTTAAGTATATTTATGTGGTATAGATTTAAGTTCATTCAATGTAGCAATGTGATATAGTTTTAACTTTGTTTTGTTGTAGCAATTCACTTATTAGGTCATTAATTAAAGTTTATCCTAAGGAAATGGATTGATGTAAAGATAGCCTTGTGAATGTACAAATATGCACCTTCCAGTATTCAGCTAAAGCAATTGAATTGTACTTATTTATTTCTTCTTTCTCTTCTTTCCCAAATAAACTAGTCTTTTGAACTACATGCTTATAATTATTTTCTAGTGTGAACTGGTGGGTAAGGCCAGGTTTAACATTAGCAACAAAGATGTAGGAAAATATGGGAAAAAAAACCTTTTGGTGAATATCCCAATGAAGGGATTGGTTGGATTCAGAGAGGAGATATCAAGATTTGACTACTGTGAACACATTAGAGGAATAGGAAGCTGGGGCAGAGTGGTGACTTGAGTGAAATGACTTAGGCGTGGAAGATTAATATGTTAAACATCGTGTGGTTTCTCGGACTTGGAAAACCCAGAACACAGACATTCTTTGGAACCCTATGAAGTGATAGCCGGAGCCGGGGGAAGGGACAGGGAGGGAGGGGGAGGGTAGAAGATGGGAAGGGATTGTGAAGTCGGTGTGATACATAGATGTACGAAACACCCAATTTCATTGTAAATACTACGTATTACATTTGTGTATTAATAAAAATAGTGGGAAAAAACCAAAAAATTGTGCATAAAACAGGATAAATATTGTGAGATAATATAGCTCTACTTTGTTTTGCTTCTGGAGGAGGGGTCTATATGATACTAATAATGAAGAATTCAGAAAAGTTACTTCCTGACCAAGCAAGCAACACTCTCAAATGGGAAAGAATTTGCAGAATTACCAACTTAATACCCTAACTATTCAAATGAGCCTCTAAGAAAAGGCGAGGGAGTTAAACCACTTCCTGGAAAAGCTGGAAAATGAATACCATTTTAACACAGCTATTGCCACTGGCTCTGTGATACCTTTGCAGTATTTCTTAAGGCCCCAACTCCAAATATGTAAAACAAGGACTTTAATCCCCATCTCAGTTGGATACTCAGGATAAGTTTTAAAACTAGTTAACATTTTTTTTGGGGGGGTGGGGTGGGTGTGTGTGAAATCTATTGTCTGGGATTTTTTTTTTCCCCACCAAGATGCTCACCTTGAATATCTGAGTTTTTGATAAATTCCAGCTGTTCATCAAGTTCCTTCACAGTGTTTTTAAGTCTTTCTGCTTCTTCTTGTAGTAAATCCAGTTTTCCAGCTGTGCTGTTACTTTGCGAAGCTGTGTCAGATAATTCTACTTCTACTTGAGCCATCTTTTCTGTAACATCTTTGATTAGCTTCCTGTAAAAAAAATGAACTCCCCTATGTCAAACAGACCAAAAGGTTAAGTGTCAAGTCTCATTTTTTACATCTCCTACTAATTCTGTATCCATTACTTTCTGCTACGTCAAACCAATGCAGCAGTTTATAATTAGACAATTCCATGTCTAAGTACTGATCTTATAAGAGATTCTATTAACTCTAACAATTTTTCTTCAAAGACTCTGAAGGAAAACACAGTGCTCCACTGTGTTGTGGTGGGTGGCCACGGAGGGGTTCCAAGTCTCTGCTGTAAATTGAGCACAGGTCAGTGTGGGGTTCCAGCTCCGTCCGTAAACACCCTCAAGCCCATATAACTGCTGAGACTCAAAAGATACAAATGATTCCAGTGTAGAGTTATGCTTTCCAGCCACCTGCCAATGCTGCTGTCTCAACCCAGGGATCTCTTTCAAGATGGAACATGTAGCAAGGGGGCCAAATGGCCCACCACGAAGACAGCAGCAGCCACCAAGTGCAGCTTTCCATACAGTGCACTTCAAGCAAGGTCCCATCGAAGGAGCTCCTTCTATCAAGCAACCATTTTTCATTTAAAAAAGATGATCTGAAAATGAAATACATAGCTTTTACAACATTCGTCTATATTCCAAACCTGACTGCATTTTGTTCTCTATCTTCTGCCTCAAAAGCTGCCGTGAGGAATTTATTTGTATATACCATGTGTGGCTTATGTGTGTATCACAAAGTAGTATCTCAGAAGACGAGTGACTGATTCACTTAACTAAACAGAACTGTCTTCTCATGGGTATAATAGTATTAAAAAACTGGGAAATAGAATTGTGTGTGGTACATAGTACACCTCTAGTTGTGGCTACCGAGGACGAGGAAGCAGGGGAAATGTTTAGGCCTGGAAATTTGGAGCTAACCTGGGCATCAACGTGAGTCTCTGTCTCTTAAAAAAAAAAAAAAAAAAGTAGCCTGGGGAAAAGATAACAGTGCTAAAAATTTAAGAGGTATATTTATAAAGCCTGGTGAGACCATGGATAACTCAAAAAGAACAAGCAAAACATTTTAATAGGATCATCCAGTTTGGGAAGTTAACTTATACTTTACAAACCCAAATTTTTTTTTCTGAGGACAACAGTTTCTTCTTTCAGTGTTCTACTCTTACTAGTATGCTGATTTACAAAAGGCTTTCATTTTGGAAGTCTCAAAATATATTACACTTTAAAAAGTCAAACCTAATTTCCATGTGTGTGTGGTGATATGGATGGACCCTCAGGCATGCTGGGGAAATGCTCTCCCACTGGCTACACCTCAGCCCTGTAAAACGCTGGGTTTTCTTGTTTGTTTTGTTTTTCAACGGGGTCTTGCTCTGTCCAGGCTGCTCCTGAAGTCACTATGGAGCCCAGGCTAGACTTGGACTCAAGGCAATCTTCCTGCCTCAGCCTCCTGAGTGCTGGGATTACAAGCATGCATTGCTATGCCCAGCTTATGTGGCGCTGGGAAATCAAACTCAGAGTCTTCCTAGGCAAACACTTTAACTGCCGAGTTATTTCTCCAGCCCCAAAATATTATTTTTAGGTAAGACATCCTTGAACATGTTGAAAAAAAAAATAATGAAACCAGTTTTCATGGAATGATAACAGTCTGCCTCACAAATACCGAGGACAGAAACAGAGCTGCTTCCAGAATGGAATCTCCTAGCAGCTTCTCCAAGGACATCAGATTTTTAAAGCCAGGCTAAAAATTGTTTCATAAATAGGCTGGCACTAAAATGTGGCCTTGCAAAACTTGTGATCACAGCAATATTAAGAGACTGTTTCCTAGTAAGATAAAATGCCACACTAAACATCGCGGCACATCAAGATAGCTTCTAACGCTTTGGTCGTGGACACAAAACCTGGGCCTTTAATTCAAAGGGCCAGTTGCATTAAGTAAACCCAGCAGGCCATGCAAGGAGGAACTTGAGCTAAGGATATTAGCTTGTCTTTTGCATTTCATACACTGTATAAGATGAACAGTCCAAGTGGCCTTTTAGAGATACCAACTAAAATCCCACCTCATAAAAAACATGCTGATGTGCTCCTGTCAGAATGTAAAGTCACCATCTAGGCAGGAGCAGACTTCTAATTTTGCCCCTAAGCTCCTAGGTCTTACTCTTCTTTTGGGGGATGCTTTTTGGCAGTAGGAGTCAAAATATCTGAGGGCAGGAAAAATGAGCCAGAAGACAGGACAGAAAGGCGACCCCTGAGAGGTCTCGTCTCTCACCTCAACTCTGCTTTCACTGGCAAAAATAAATACTTATCAAGTATACACCGTAACCCTAGCACTTGGGAGACTGATGAGATTGAGGCCAGCTAAGTAGGGGTAGGTAGGTGTGTGTGTGTGTCAAATTCCAGGTCAAAAAACAGTGATTAAAAACATCCCGCATCCAATCTGAGAGATGATTACCAGGGAAGGGCTAGGAGGAGGATGTTCTGTTGCAGAGAAGTTTTTGTAATTATATGCACGAAGCACTAGTCTAGCGGATCCATGACTAAGCAGTAAAAACAACTTGGGAATAGAAAGCTTTACTTGCGTAATGGAATTTCCCCAGTAACAGACATAGTTACAATAATTCATGTGTTTTGGGGAATTATCATCTCGTAAATCAATCCTTGGGTTACTCTCTAGGGTAAAAGCAAATGTTTTCCCTGTCCTCCATGGAAGAGAAAATAGGGGGAGACTCATGACTTAATGCATCATCCAGGTTCAGAAGCCTAGCATGTGGCAGACCTGAGCTCAGTTAGGGTTTTTCTGACGCAAACCCAGTGTCCCTTCTGTTCTGCCTGGGGGCACTATGTACCATGAAGAGCATGAAATAAACACCTTCTACACTACAGGTCAACCTCTGGAATCTTGGTCACCAAGGGCATACCTACACATTCACTCATTTGAGCACTTGTAGTCAAGATCACTAGAAACTAATGACTCAGCATCCATTTTCATTCCCAAGACTAACTACACCATCTAACAGAAGCACCACACCAGGAAATCTCTGTTCAAAAATTGAAAAATCCTTATATGAGTTCTTAGCTGCAGCTCATTAACCACTTACTCTGCTTCCTCAAAGAGATTCCCGATGTTTTTCAGTGGCTCAGCTGCAGGGCTCTGGGCCAAGATATCTCTTATTTCATTGACTTTCTTCTCCACCGATTCCACAGTCTCCCGGTAAGGCCCAATCACACCACTGATCTTCAAGGCCTTGGCTTTCTCCAGAAACTTGTGGGTCTTGTTGGTCAGCTCAGCAATAATCACGTCCCAGAGAGCAAAGCACTGGTGGCAGGGTGTGCAGTCAGGGAAGACCCCAGAGTAACCCCGTGTGCACTTGTCACAGCGTGGGCCCTCGACACCCTCCACACAGACACACTGGCCCGTCGACTGGTCACACTGCGGCGTCTCAATGCCCCTGGAGTCACAGTCACAGGCTAGAAGAGAAACAGCAATGCCAGCTGATCTACTTGATCACAAGCCACAGTGACAAGAGTTGGCATTTCTGATCAATGTTGAAACAGAAAGGTGTCAACACGAACAACTTACCAACTACTCAAGCAGAAACTGCAGCAGCTTCCCCCCAACACGTATCTCAACTATTCCTGACACCTTCTTAACAGTAACAATAATTTAACACCTATTGAACACTTCTGTGCTAGACACAGCACAGAAATGTTATAGGCAACATTTTACTGAATTCTCGTCTCAATCCTATGGGATAGTCCTGCCTTCTCCAAACTGACCCTGGACATTAGGAAAATGAGATCCAGTATCCACATTTGGAAGGGAGGGTAGCAATTATAGCTACTTCCCAGGATTGCTTTCAGGACAGAAGAACTTAATTCTAAAGTGCTCAGAAAAGTATTTGGTCAATAGGAAGCTCTCAGCAAGTGTTGCTTTTGGCTATCCACTATCTGGGTCCCTGCAAGTGTGGGCAGTTCTCCTGACCAGAGAGTTCTTTGATAATATTTCCATTGAAGAAAAAGAAGTGTTCATGGTCTTTGTGTATTTGCTAGCTAACATGATTATAATTATTCAGAAGCTGGAAATTTATAGGATTTTTTAGGATATTCTGGTTTAACCTTTAAGATTATAAAACACCTTTGCTGTCTTGGACTTTAACTACTGGAGTTAAACATTAAAATGATTTTTTTAACGGCTTATTTCCAAGCATTTTAGACATATACTAAATCATCACTATTTTGCAGATGTGGAAACTGAGACATAGAGATCACATGCTCTACCTCTAGCCTCAGAGCAGAGAAGGGGCCAAGTCAGGATTACAACTCAGCATTCTCAACTTCATTCTCTGTCCTTGTCCCTGTCCCACCCATACTCCTCAGACCATGTCAGTACAGAAAACCCAGATTGCATCCTAATGACGTGAGCCATTTGACGAGCTGTATCACAAAATAGCAGTGTCCAATGGGACTGACCCTCTGGTCACAAACCCGTGTGACAGATAGTTGACAAAGTGCAGTAATCAAAGAAAGTAAATCTGAGGGAATTCTAGCCAGGCTGAGTGGCATAGGCCTTGAAACCCAGCACTATGGGAGGCTGACACAGGAGGATTATAAGTTCAAGCCCAGCCTGGAAAATTGAGTGAGACCCTGTATCAAAATCAAAAATAAAAAGGGGCTGTGGATATAGCTCAATGTGAAGACCTTGGGCTTGATCCCCAGTACAAGAAAAAAAAGAGGTGGGGTGGGAGAAGAAAAGAAAAATTTCAAGTATATGATGCATTCAAATGCCACAGGGTAAAATCGTGCCTGGTACAGGGTAAAGTGGGTATTCTAGCAGCTGTGGCTGACATCACTAACTACAATGCCTAAGACACTGAACCCTGGCTTTAAGTCCTAAATCTCAGGTGACCAAATTATTTCTGTATCAACACTTGACATGTCACAGGATTTGCATAGTCTCTGAATAACAGAAGGCCACTACACACATCTCTGGCCTGCAACCCATTCTGGGAAAAGATGTAAGATGTAAGAAAAACAAATAGACCTACTTATTCCCCTAACTCGACTTGGATAGACTTCAAGGGCAGAGTCCCATCTGAAACAATTTTTAACATCTCAGCATCAAGCTTTATGCATCTTGTACTTGGAATTGAACCATCTTTGTCAAATGAGGCCCAAACCTCATTAACAGGCATGCGAGGGATATTTACATACCTCTACAAAAGAAAATTACTCTCCTAAAAATGCAGTGTCAGCTGTGGTGAATGAAGCCCAACAGATTCATATTTTTTTTTTTGAGACAGGGTCCCCCACTGCAGTCCAGGCTGGTCCTAAACTCACTATGGAGCCCAGGCTGGCCTTGGACTCACACCAATCCTTCTGCCTCAGCCTTTCAAGTGCTGGGATTAAAGGCGCACACTACCACGCCCGGCTTACGTGGTGCTGGGTAATCAAACTTAGGTACTTAGAGCTTGACTTTGTGCTTGCACTGAGCCATTCCTCCAGCCCCAGATTCATATTCTTTCAGGTATCCTTATAGGAGCTTCTTAGGTCATTAGGTGCAGTTTGCCTCCGCAAGGTTTCCTAAAGAAGCATCCTCCGGGACCAGTTATGCTGATGGTCCTCAGAACTGCTCACAACATCTCCATCCCACCGTCTCAATCCAGAGATGTGTCTGTGGCCTTCACTCTTCATGAGACCCTTGCCTTGCTACTGCTAAGTTTATCTCTCTCCATTTGTGAACGAACTGCACTCCCAGTTCTTAACAGGTCTGAGCAGTCCAACCCAGGAAACAAGCTATGGACTCATGCTGTAAGTCCTGCCTTGTCCAAACTGACCGTGGGCATCAGGAAAATGAGATCCAGTGTCCACATCTGGAAGAGTGGGTAGCAATTACGGCTACTTCACAGGATTGCTCTCAGGACAGAACTTAATCCTAAAGTGCTCAGAAAAGTATTTGGTCAACAGGAAGCTCTCAGCAAGTGTTGCTTTGGGCTATCCACTATCTGGGTCCCTGCAAGTGTGGGCAGTTCTCCTGACCAGAGAATTCTTTGATTATGTTTCCACTGAAGAAAATGAAGGACTCATGGTCTTTGTGTATTTGCTAGCCAACGTTATTATAATTATTCAGAAGCTGGAAATTTACGATATTCTCTTAGGATATTCTAGTTTAACCATTAGAATTGTAAAACACCTTTGCTGTCCTGGATTTTTACAACTCACCACTGGAAGTTAAACATTAAAATGAGATTTTTTTTTATGGCTTATTTCCCTCCAAGCATTTTAGACATGTTTTATTTTCATACTGTTTGGAAAGGCATTCATACACTGAATCAAGAAGCAGCTTAAGTGAGCTGTGGATAACCTCAATGGTGAGTTCTACACATCTTTTCCATATGTTCCTTGAAAAAAAAAATCCACAATCTAGGTAAATTTGCAAAGATTCTACATCCTCACCTTAAATAGATTTCAGCATATAAAAACCCAGAGATTCTACAGGAAGAACCTTGTTTCACATTGATTTTTATCCAACTGCATCCAAACTCATGCCATCATGGGATCTTGTTTTAGTGGAATACCTGGGGACATCCCAGAGAAATGATGTCTGGAAAAGTCATCACTGCATCAATTCTTCTACTAGAAGAACTCAGACAATACTTTGCCAAGAAGGATTTATGCAGTCTAAGAAGAGATTTACCTATCATTTCATGAAATTCAGTTGTCAACTCAGTTATCTGGGTTACCTCCACCAGAGTCACTTGAAAAGATTGAAAAACACAGCTGGCTGCTCAGTTCCCCCACCCATGTTTTGATTCAGCAGGTCTGGTTGGAACCCAAGAACTTGTCCCACTTTTTTCTTTTGCGGTGCTCAAGTTTGAAGTTTGGGCCCTTGGTTGCTCTTGAACTGGTGATCTAACTCAGTCTACCAAGTAGTTGGGATTACAGTTGTGCACCTCCACACCCAGCTAAGAACTTGCAGTTTTAACAAGTTCCCAGGAGATGCTGATGTGGAGCATCACTGTATTTGATTCTAAGGAGTATTAACCATGTTACTGTCACAGCTATTTCCACCTTCCATTTGTGCACGCACACCATTTAAAGGGTGGAGCTGGAGCAGAATCTTGACTTCGGAAGCTGAATAATGTGAGCTAATGTAAGTGAGAGAATAAATAATACCCTCCTTAGTAAATGAAACCACTCTGCCTGTTCCCAGCCAAGCTTCCGGCTGTGCAGCCCAAGGAGCGGCTCAATGATCCACCTTCTGGAGCCAATGGAGCCCATGGTTCCCTTAGGCTTGAGACAACTGAGGCAGATGCTGCACAGCTTGTACAGAAAAATCATGTCGTCCTTACAGATCACGCAAAGGTACAATTTAGGTCAGTCTTACATAGGCTTTTACTGGATAAGGGATATATGCATACGTTGCTTAAATTTTTCATTTCTCTGATAGGCAATTTTTCATTTAGTTCACTGCTAACCACTCCATTTCTCTCATTCTGTCACAAGCATCTCTGAGGGGAAAACACTGGCCTAACACTAGGATTCAAAAGACAAACAAGGCTTCCCTCCTTCTCCGGTCACAGAGGTTTAGTCTGGGCCCTTCAGAGCTGTGATTCTCCAGAAGGCAGCCGGCAGTTCAGCCAAACTGACCAACTTTACTTTCTCCTAAGTAGTCAGCATAAAAAAAGTCACTCCTAAATTCCCTAGAAGGGGACAAAAGACTGTTCCAGAATGAACCACGTTTTAATTTCAAACTATTTCAAGCCAGAAACCACGAGCACGCCTCTGGGCATCGTTTCCTTTCTGCCTCTTGAGCTTCCTGAATGCCTTCACTGGGGATAAGACCCAGGAGACTCTCAAGAGATAAGATCCAAGAGGCCATTCATGATCTTGTAAACAGGCCTTCCCCCTGAGAATACTGTAGAACAACTCTCACACTCACATGGCTGAAGTATAAAGACTGGGTCACACCTGACAAAGTGAAACTTCATGGACACTAACATCATAAAATAAATGCCAAGATGTAAAAGACTGTAAGCCAACAGTATGGGCCGCAGTTGGTAAGGCCTACTGGGCTTTGTCCTCCTCTAGGAAAAACGGATCAGAGGCCAAGTGTTCCTGAGGGCAGTGTTGATTCTAGAAGTGGGATTATTTGACAGGGAATCAAGAATTTTCTTTTGGAAAGAAAAGAATGTATAGAGCAAAAGTTGTTGCCTGACCTTTAAGATGAACACATCATAAAGATAAGGAACATAATTTAATGAGGCCAAACAATTACATTTTCTTTTCTTTCTGAGACAATCATCTTGCTCTGTAGTCCCAGCTGTTCCTGCACTTAACTACGTAGCCCAAGCTGGCCTCAAACTCATGGAAATTCTCCTGCCTCAGGCGCCCAAGTGCTGGGATTACAGGCGTGCACCACCACGCTCAGCTTATGTGGTCCTGGGGAATTGAACCCAGTTCCTTGAGCTTGCAAAGCAAGCATTTAATAACTAAGCTATTCCTCTAGTCCCCATAATACATTTTCTGTTCTATAGTCGGGTTAATCTCAAACATGATTCCTAGAAAGTACATGAAGAACACTGCACCAATTTAAAAGATGTTGGTGTCCATAGGAAAACACCAGCAACCAAGGTCAGAATGGGATGGACAATCCATTTTTCATACAGAGGGAACATTCCTGCTTGTCTTACATCCTTCCCTCTTCTCCTTCTGATTTCCTGTGTCCACTGAAAAAAGTCTACGTTCAACTTGGCATTTAAAGCTATTCACAATCTGCTGAGATCAAAACTCCGCACGATTCTTAAGACTTTTCCCTGAGCGTACCTTCCATAGTGTCACCATTACATGTTGTCCTTTGGTAAGGACAGTAATTTTCTCTAAATACCACCTGTCAACAAGAAGCCAGCAGGCTGTGGAAAAGCAGGGACCTAGGGCCCCATAGGCACAGCCTCACCCCAGCTCTCCCGCCATTGTATTTGTCATTGGGAAAGTCAGTTTTTACATTGAGCTACGTTCCCACTGTGTTACTGTTTTTTTTTTTCTCAATGTTAGATGAAGTCTCACTAAATTACTTAATTGCTAAATTGTCCAATCTGGACTTGAACTTGCAATCCTCCTGTCTCAGCCTCCCAGAGTGCTAGAATTAGAGGCCTATATTACCAGCCCCAGCACAGTCCTTTGTAACTTTTACACATGGTTTCTTTTCTGACAGTCTCTCCTATTCCTTCCCTTTTTTGGTACCTGTAGTATAATCTTAGTTTTGTAATGGAAGTTGGAGAATGACTATGACTCATTGGAGCTCAGATGGAGAAATGACCTGCCCATTTTATGTCAAGATCCAAACAGAATATTCCAGGTTCTGCCGGCTCTTCCTCCTCTGTCACGACGACTACTCATCTCTGTGTGCGCAGCCCCACAGCAGACACACACATACTCACTCTCTCTCTCTCTCTCTCTCTCTCTCTCTCTCTCTCTCTCTCCCTCTCCCTCTCTCCTCTCAATGCAGCCAGCGAGGGGGATGAGGACTGTCTGTTGTTTATCCATCACTAGTCTCATTCGCGACTTCTGGGGACTCATGTTACGTTTTTAGGATTATATAAGACTTCACCATCTCCAGAATTTATAGGTCTCCAAAGACTCAAACATTAAGTCTGATTTCCTGAATAAGGGAATTAAAGAAAAATGTGGGTGATTGTGGAAGAAATCTTAACCTGAGCAAACACAGGCATTCTACAGATGAGCGTGTGGGCAAGAGAGTGCACTGTGTTTTCTCCACTAAAGAAATAGGAAATGAGAAATAGGCATGGCTGGAAAATGGCCACCGTGTAGCACTTCACCTCTGTGTCACACTTGTGTTCCTCCAGGTTTAGACTCACTGGCCTCTTGGGAAAGCCAGGGGACAAAGTAGGAAACCGTACCCTCCCTTTGCTATCTATGAATCAACAAAGATTACTCCTGTGACCCTTTGACTTCTACAGGGCACAATGCAGAGCCCCAGGCTGAAGTTTCCTCCAGCCTGCTCCATAGTGGGCGGATGAGATTCTCCCGGGCTGCAGCACAGTGGTGGGCTTGTTCAGACTTGGCACCGTCAGCCAAGAGCCCCAACTAGTCTGGACAATAGGAACATTCAACGATCCTAAGTTGGAGGCTCTATTCGTTTGTCTTTACGTAGTCACATTTTTTTCCCCCATAAGGATAATACTTAGCTGTGACCTAAGTCTTTCTATAAGCATATTGTCTGTTAGATGGCACCAGAAAGTCTAAATTTGCACCCTCCAACACACCATTTCAACTAAAAATGTATTTGGTAATTAATTACATAATTCAAAAGCAGTTTATATTTTTTCCCATTCCTGTCTAATTTCAGATGACACTTCTTGGCGTTGTTGACCTTTGGGCCCATTCTTCATGTCATGGTCCTCCTGTTTCCAATCATTCTAGCATACTCTGAACCCCAGACTACCACCTATGCTTCCGACATCCTGGCCCTCACCAGACAGTACTGGGGATGGCTCCCGTTGCCACCTGGCATGCGCACAGCCCCGTGCTTTCAATGAATCTTCCATAGTTGACTCCATTCTCGTGCTCTTTCTATCTCTGGGTGCTTTACTGGCTATTGGCTTTCTCTACAGGGTATCAGAGGCATCTGGGCCCACCACATTCTCATTTGACAATCTGCCTAATGACTAGGATACTTGGCTCCTGGACACGACATTTTATAGTAACTTTATAGTAACTCTTCCCTCCCCCACATTCCCAAATGCCCCGACTCAGGTCAGCCATTCAAATAGACCCAACAACATTTTATAACTCGGAATTGTTAGCAACTAGGTCAGGTGCCTTTACCCTCCATTTTCATATTTTGAGGAAGGGGACTTTCTGTTCTGCGTTTAAGAAGAGAAGAGCCTAAAGATGAGGCTGAAATGATGACATAATTCAGTAGGAGAGTAAAGAGAGGCTGGAACCCTTAGGTCTGGAGCCTGAAAATAGCTCTTCAGGTGTTTTCCCTTGAGCCATACTATTAGAGAAGCTAGTAATATCTCCAAAGGACTTGACAACAACTTTCCCCTGGTTGGAAGTGGCTGAATGAATGTGAAGATTCAGATTATTAGGTTCGCAAATATGGAAAAATGGTGCTTTCTTTTGGCGAGGGGATACCACAACTGATTGGACCAAGGGCCTTTGCACCAATCTATATCCCCAGCTCTTTTCATATTTTGTTCTGCAACAAGGTCTCACTACGTTGTTCAAACTGGCCTTAAACCTGTGGTCTTCCTGACTTAGCTAGCACAGTACCTGGGATTACAGGCAAGTACTAACATGCATGGATCTAGGGTTTAAGTTTTATAAAACATAATCTGTATGTATTTATTTTGAAAATTATGTGTGTTTAATGGATGCACGAAAATAATAACCAAAAAAGCTAAAAATTTCACACCAAACAGTGCATGGTAGGGACAGGGTGGGTCAAACAGGGACTTGGCACTCTCTTAAGGCAGAAGTGTTAGAACCAAATTCAGGCGACTGGCTTCAGGACGCTGCCCTTTGCTGTGGTCTGTCTCCACCAGTCCACCTTCCCACTGGCCCCAGCCACTGCTACCTATCTGGCTGGCACCCTGGGGAAGCCATAAAGGCAGATGGTCACTGCAGTTGGTTCATTAGAAGCCTGACTATCTTATAGAGAAGAAGGGAAAACTAATGGGAGAAACAGAAGGGAATATACACGTCCATTTTTAATATATTCTCATCTCACAAGCCACGGTGCACCGGGGAACTTAGGTTTTGTTTTGTATTGCATGTTTCTTTTTCCTGATTCCCAGTCTTGCATGTAACAGGCTGACCTGTCTTCCACACACAATGAACAAAGCAGCTGGCCAACCTCAAGGCTTTCAATCTCATGCTTCACACTTTCTAGACCAAGATCTAACTTTTGACACTAATGAGGTGACAATTTCTCTGGCAGATTTAGAAGCAAAGTTTAAAGAAAAGATAAAAGGGTTGGGGGTAAAGTTTTGAGTCCTCCATGAACAATTCTCAGACTGTCTTTGCTTTTGGGTAGCCACAAGCCAAGATGAAAGCCAAAGGTCATAGAGCCCTGGCAGCCAAGGCTGTGCAGCCGATGACACACAACAATGGAATCTACACTGCTAGAGCTGCTATCAGGAGAACAATCAAGGCCTTGGGGCACTGCGTAACTGAGGAATTCAACAGACCAGCGATTAGGACCCTAGAGTCTGGTGGGGTTTTACTGTCAGAGCAACCAGTCCACTGACCGCCCATGCCTTCAGATGGAACACAGGCAGAGCTCACTAGCCAGCAGCATCTGTCCCGGAATGATGAGCAGGAAGCTCCCGCCTGCTGACGTACATGTCAGCCCCTCTGTGAAGCCCAGCCTCACCTAAGATTCACATACAAACCCTTCTTTCTGGCTGAGCTTTCACTTAAATTACATACAATTTTGGTCACAATCCCTACGCGATACTTTCCTGTTCTTAAGCAACATCGCTTCTAAGTTTCTGATCTGTTATAGGAGATCGTGAATGGGCTGCTTATTTAATGATCTTTTATTCCTGTTCATTGTATCCAAACCAAAAAAAAAAGTCATTTTTTTAAAACTTAGGATTCAATAGGGGCTTATGGTTTCATATGTGCAACAAAGAAAATATAATGAAGAGTACGTAAGTGACAGGAAACATTTATCATTACAGACTAAAGACAAAGAAAATAGCAAGAGCAGAGAGGAAGACACCACTGAAAGAGCCTATTAAATCTTTTCCATACATGCTTTTAAGATCTGAAACTCATTTGCAACTCCCCCCCCCCACCACCACCAAACCCAACAGCATCCAAAGTAAGCAATCCCTATGATTCACTTGATTATAGCAAGTTTTGGTTGTTAACATCACCAGGGCACAGAGGTGCAGGCCAATAATCCCAGCACTGGGGGAAACTGACACAGAAGGATCCCAAGATTGAGCCCAACCTGGGCAATTTTAGCAGCTTAGCAAGTCTTTATTTCAAAATAAAAATAAAAAAGACTGGGGAGGTAGCTCAGTGTAAAATCCCCAGGCTTGATCCCCAGTACTGCAAAAGGAAAAAGAAATCATCACGTTTCTCCCAGCCGACATGGGAACCCACGTTTTATCCATGTTTAACTGACCTGGAGTACCAAACTCATTCCTTTTGTGCACACAAAGACCACCCCCCCCATCCTTGCTGGTGTGGACACTGAATCCATATGCACAAGCAAAGGACAGTGAACGGGTCAACTCTCAGCGAAGGCTGCTGGATCCACTGGAATCAAACGAGCTCCAAAGAATAACCAGCTATCTCTGGATTTGCCACCAAGGAAACTGGTCGCAAAACAGGGTTCAGAGATTTTTTTTAAAAATCAGTTTCCAGGATTATATGGCTATGTTCTCATTTTTTGCTTCAAAGCATTTAAAAGGCAACTCCTATTTGTGGGGTATGTGTGTGTATGCATATGCACACAGAAACAAATAAATGTTTCCCTTGGGCACATGAGACTGAAGGAATGGCACACCCACTTGTAACTATCTACATACCAGTGAGGGTGGATTACATTTTTTAAAAAAACAATGAGCATGGATTTCCTCAATCATCAAATATATGAATTTGTGGTGCAGTGCAGAGTTTAGGAAAGGCCTTTGCAGCCCCAGGCACCTCCCCTGTGACCAAAGCTGACAGCAGAGCATGCCCCTCCCCTCACCTCGGCACTCCACATCAGGGTCTCCCCAGAAGAGCTCCTGGCACTCGCTGCAGGTGCGGCCTCCGAACCCTGGCATGCACTGGCACTGGCCTGTGAACTGCAGTCAGAACACAGATGAGTCAGGTGGCTTCAAGGAGGAAGGCATCTGCCACCTTTGCTCCTAGTTGCCAGGTGGTTGTGTGCTGACCCCCACCTCCAGCTCAGGCACGCAAGGCCACTTGCCAGCATCTCCTTGCTGCTATCAGCAACAAGGCTTAGAAAAGTCCACAGATGGCAGGGTTTATTTACACCTTCTCTCACTTTAACAACCCTCACAGACCGCCACCCTCCAAGGCCACCCCCGACTTGCCTGACTTAGCAAATGTGCCGCTCACAGCATGTAGCACAGGCAACAAGCATTTACCTTTTTTTGCGTGTGTGCATGCGTGTGTGCGTGTGTGTGTGTGTGCGTGTGTGTGTGTGTGTTGCCAGGAATATGCCCAGGGCCTTCACATTGAGCTACATCTCTGGCTCATTCTTGTTTTTGATTTTGAGACAGGATCTTGCTCACTAAGTTATCGAGTTGCCCAGGCTCTGCTCAAACTCGTGATCCTCTTGCCTCAGCCTCCTAGAATGCTGACATTACAGGCCTGTGCCACCAGACTGGGTAGCACTTTGTATAGTGCTAATACCTAGCTCCTTTCGAGCTACGTACCTAAGAAGGAAGTATGATTCTGGGCCAGATCAATGCTCTGCCTGCTCCCGCCTGAGCCTGCATCCGCGGCTGGGCACTAGACTGCACTGCACTGGGCATGTCGGGTGAGGACACAGGGGCGATGATGCTGCCCTGGCCGAGAGGAAGCCAGTAAGAGCAGATGGCCAGCCCACGCTGTGCCGCTGAGTCCTGGGTTGTGCTGGCCTCCCTCCACCTGGGGCAAGACCACCCACTGGGCTCACCAAGGCCTCACCCCTCACCTCATTGCAAGATGGCCCAAAGGAATGCTCAGCACTGCAGTTGCACGGGTCACACCCGGTCCCGCCGGCCAGCTGCCAGGTGTTGGGTGCGCAGCGGTCACAGTTCTGCCCAATCACGTTAGGAAGACACAGGCACTGACCGGTGGCCTTGTCACACTGGCAGTCAGTGCCGTTACAGTGCTCCTGCACGGTGCCCAGGGTATTGCAGACACACTCTGAAAAAGACAATGTGGTCAGATTTAGTCACAGTCACAAACACACATGCATGCAGACATGGAAATGGCCCAGGCTGACCCTCTCCAGATCTAAATCTGGACAAACAAATAGAAAATGAAGTGATATTTTATTTAAAAACATCTAAAATTATTGTTCTTCAGGAGCTGTTAGGACATACTAAACAGTTCTGACTACTGCCCAGGCAGATTACAACATTCACACAACGTACGATGAAAGAGTTTTGCCGGGGAGTAATTTCAAGATAAGAGACCCAATAAGCTGCTGGTAATCTAAGAATAAAGATTAAACTGGACATTTAAAAAAATGTGCCAGCAGAAACTGAGATAAACAATAACTTCAAACCCTTGGCAGAAAACAGCAGTAATGGATATGTCAGGAGTAGCAGAGTTGCCACCCAGGCCAGCAGGGCTGTGAGGAATCCAGTCCAACAAGTCTGCCACATTCCATGTGCGTTTGCGTAAACAGCACAGGAGCCGGGGGCTTAGCAGCAGCAGACACAAAGCGGGCTAATCTTTTGACCAAAAAGAAAGAAGGTCTAAAGACTGATCTCAGAGATGGTACTGCAGTGTCCTCCCTGCGCTGTAAGGCTGTCCTCTCTCAATGATGCCAGGCAGCCGTGGCCCACAGTGGCGATCGCTAAGGCCTCCCCAGTCAACAAGTGCTGGGTGCAGCACATCAGTACACTACGGCATGGCATTTATCAGTTGGCAAGTTTCCCCTCTTGGTTTTCTCTCTGTAGCACTGAGCTACATCTTGAGGCCTCAATCTTGCCAGAAAATGAGGATCTGAGGATTAAAAAAAAAAAAAAATTGGTCTGGTCTTTCTTTGACTGAAAGTACAGTTTTACCTCTCTGAACAAGTGTTTTCCTATTTGAAATAAAGAACGAAATCTGGTGGTAAGAGGAAAGTGGAGGCTGGGTGTGGCGGTGCACACCTGACTCCTGCACTCTGGAGGGCTGCAGGGTGGGGCCCAGCCTGGGTAACTCAGCAACTTAGTGAGATCTTGTCTCGTAAAGGCTGGGATGTAGCTCAGTGTGAAGGCCCCGCGTTCAATCTCCAGTATAGTGGAAAAAAAGAAGAGGGAATAGAAATTCTGATGAGTGAATACATGTCTTACTTCTGCAGTCCTGCCGGAGGGCATCACCATAGTACCCAAATCTGCAGAGCTGGCAATGGTCCCCTTCCGTGTGGTACAGGCATTTGAGGCATCTTCCAGTCTCCTTATCACAGGCTTCTGGGTCGGTTGTGTCAATGTTTTGGTGACACTGGCATGGCTGACACGACCCCCCGGCATCTGAGGGATTGCCAAAGAATCCCGAGGCACAGTCCTCACATCTAGATCCTATGGTGTCCAAAAAAAAGTCATAAGACTTTAGCTTCACTACAGCTGACTTCCCAGTCTACTGACGTGCTGCCATGGAACCCACCAGGCCTGGGGCGCTGCTCCTGTCTACAGAACCTGGAAACTTCACTCCGGGAGGGGAAAAACCAGGCTCCGGGCTCAGACAGGTAAGAAGCATTTTGCGGTCTTCAAGGCAGCCATAGCAGCCCCGGAGGCCAGAGCAAGGCACAGACAGTTCTAAGCCTTGGCACATGGGACTCTGGCTTCTCACCACACAGATGGAGCAGCTTCGGAGCTAAGAACAGCACAGCAATAAGGCCAGCTGGATGTACAAATCCTAACCCAAGGGTTCTAGAAACTGAATGTTGCTATTCCTTCATGAGCAACGTGGAAAATCAGACCCTTAACAATGACCACTCTCCCTAAGAAATCCTTTGGAAAAAAAAAAAAAAACTGTTGAACTACGGATAAACGTAACTCTGACTTACATCAGAATGTTCAAGAATACAATAAAAAGGAAATTATTCTCATAACTAGCTCATTCCCTGAGTGTTGGCGTGTAACCTGAGTATAACCGACAGGGAGAAATGCATTCAGCTTTGACAGATTCAGGGCTCTGGCACTTCCCCAGGTGGTATTTCCTCTTCTCTCTGTCCACCCTTTGCTCACCCCACTGCTTTGAGCCTCTTTTGCTAGGAGTCAGACAAGAAAAGGGAGAAATAAAAAGTAAATTAATCTTCCTACCGTTAAAGAATAAAAAAATGAAGGTTTTATATGGCATTAAAGGATCTTGTGACTACACTACATGCTAAACTGGAAAACAGCAGGATCCTTCTAATTCCCTTAACTTTTAATTAAGGAATGTACGTGAGCTTCACTGACTCTCCCTTCATTTTTTTCATTAACCAAGAACTCAAGACACAGCCTTTCCTCAACCCGTTCTGCCTTCCAAAATCTGTGCATGACTTACCAATGTACCCAGGCTCACAAACACATGCAAGCTGTAGAGTCACAGGATCTTGGTAACAGCTCCTGGCAAACTGACGCCCACTGCCAGGACCATCTGGACAAGGGCAAGGACGGCAGTGATCTCCTGACCCAATGATGGGGTCGCCATAGTAACCAGCCAAGCACCTGCATCAATTGCAGAAGGGAACACATGATGAACATGGTCCTAGGCAATTCTTCGAAGTCTTGGGAGTTGTGCTCTGCTTGGGAACACTCCTCCACATTCCTCCTGTTTCCACATGGGCAACTGTCCACTAGAACAGTGCCTTCCAACTGTGTTTCCTAGCAAAATTCACTGGAGGGTTTATGAAAACTATCACTGGGATCCTGTCCCCAAGTTTGATTTAACAGGTCCCAGGTGGTCTGATGCTATGGGGGGAACCAACACTTGCCTTGGGGGCATACCCTCAGTCTCATGGGCTTTGCATTTACTGCTCCCAGAAGAAGAGATACAGCTCCCCTCAGGATTCTACTGTCCCTCAGCTATGTGCCTGCCCCGAGCCTCTGGCTCTGCTTCCTCCTTGCCTTCAGGCACCTTCTTTGTGGGCATGGCTCACACGTGCTGGCCTTTGTGCCCAGGAGGAGAACACTTTAGCAAGCGCACAGTGACCAAAGGCCTGCAATCCAGCTTTACCAGTATCAAAACTGATAAGGATACTCTGCAGCTATGTGACCCCTGAGTTCACGTCTCAGGAGATTCTCAACTTGGAATAAGAGATGTTATTTATTAAGTGCCAAATCCAACAGGTCCAGTCACCTCCCGTTACAGATAAGGCATCCATGGAACGTGAATGGTCATACCTGCAGTTAGACAGTAATTCATGATTCCAACTTAGCCTTCTGACTTTTAGCAAAAATTTATTTTACCAGGCTAAAAGGTTATCCTTAAGACAAATTCTAACTACTTTACTTTTTTTTTTCCAACTAAATATCCTATCATGTAAGATCCTGAAGAAACAATCAGACTCATTATTATAGAAAGTTGGATACCATGAGTTATCCAAGGTTAGAGAGTAAGTTAGAAGCAGTTGAGCCTAGAAATCAGGCTAAAATATCTAGTTCAGTGTTTTTTTCACAGATTTTTGGAGTTGGAGGTAGCAAACTTTCTTCAAATGAGGGAAAGGATGAAGAAACAAAAAGTATTCACAGAAACTTAACCACACATTTAATTAGATGCAGAAACAATAAAGCAGCATGTTCCCTAATAGCGTGTTGGAGAACTCAGCCATGACGGAGTTTTATGTAGTGACTTCTGATGAAGTTTCTACAAGACTTCCAGGTGAAGTAAAACCAAAGTGATGGAAGAGTGTTCATCCCACGTCTCTCCCTCTACTCCTTCTTCTAGGAACAATCATGAGTAATATTTCTTTTTAGATTCATGGGACTGAAACTGTGATCATATTAGGATGAGGAAAAGAATAATGAGAAATCGGCCTCACAAGATGGCAGGTTTCCAAACACATTAATGTTATCATCAAACCTAAGGCTAAAAATGTTGGCCTGTCCCACATCCTTTCCCAATTCTTTTGCAAGAAATTAAAACCTTTACAAATAAAATCGAAAGCCCATCACAAATATCAACCAAGCTATTCTCGGGGATCTCCTTTCAAAGACACTGTGTGGGCGTCACGCGTAACCTCCCTTACTCCTGTTCTCATCCTTCCTCCCACCCTGGTCTCTCTCTCCTTGTTAATCTGATTTTCGATCGGCCCATCTCCTTCTGGCATACTAATTCTCCATATCCCTCAAAGATCAGTGAAGTCTGAAGCAGAAAACAAAAGACGATGCGAATGTGTGAATTTCCTTCTATTCTCCGTGCAACTGTGCCTTGCTTTCTGCTCATGCCACAACCCTGTGGTTGTGACAACTATGAGGCGGGGGATTCCAAGTTTCAGTGTAGTCTGAGCAACTTAGCGAGACTCTGTCGCAAAATAAATGAACAAGTAAATAAAAATAAAAAGGTGAAAAGTGTGGGAACTTCTTAAGATCCCGTCTCAAAAAAAGGCAGAAGTCTAGGGATGTACCTCAGCGCAAAGCCTATTCAATCCCCTAGTAGAAAAGAAAAGAGCAGAGCAGAGGGGCTGGAGGAATAACACAGAGGTTGAAGCGCTCATCTGGCATGCCCAAGGCCCTGTGTTCCATTCCCCAGCACCACATAAAGCTGGGTGTGGTGGCGCACACCCATAATCCCAGCACTCGGAGGCCGAGGCAGGATTGCTGTGAGTTCAAGGCCAGCTTGGACTGCAGAGTGAGACCCTGTCTCAAAAAAAAAAAAAAAAAAAAATGAAAGAATAAAAGAAAAGAAAAAGAACTGAACAGAACTCTTCGTCCCAAAAGCAGGGCATGTGCGTTTCCCGATCAGTAATGAACAGGATAATTCAGCATGCAGTTTTTTCACTTAACTGCTTTTATCTCCTGAGCCACACGGTTAATATCACAGGAGACACCTTCTTCCGTCCTGTTCGTAATGCCTACCTGGTGCAGGGCGTTACATCCATATCGTTATGCAGCACTTTCTAACTGGAGAATAGCTCTACTCAGACACATTTTACATCTCCTGGAAACTTACTGCATACGATATTTTGAAGAACAAAGCTATTCAAAATGATGAATCCCGTTTGGATGTGGCACCTACTTTGGCCCATATTAGGCAGTTAACATTTCCCAACTCTCATCAGAGTCCAAAGTGTGCTGAAACTGAGACATGACTTCCCCACAAATGTGTAGTAAACTATGGGGCGTCTCTAACGGGCCAGAGAGGGGGTTTTTCTCCTCGGCCACGTGCCCAGGGACCAGAGCAGGGCGTGGCAAAACCAGGTGCAAGTTACACACACGGGATGAACGCAGTCCCAGAAAATACTGAGAGCCGGCAACTAATGAGCCACCGGGAGCCTGCCAGATGGACCCTGCGGTTTGTCCACCACGTCGCAGACAGATACCTCTCACAGTTGTGGCCCGTGGTGGCGTCCTGGCAGCTCAGGCACTCCCCCGTCACAGCGTCACAGTCATCAGCATGGCCGTTGCACTGACAGGGCTGGCAGCTCGGGAAGCCCCAGTAGCCGGGTATACACTGCTCACACTGCCGAGTGTACACCCCGTGGAAACAGGGGCACTGGCCGGTGACGGCATCGCAGAACGCATCCACAGATCCTTGCAGGTGGCAGTCGCAAGCTGCAGGAACAAGCCACCGAGCAAGTGCCTTGAGAAACGCGCTCGGTAGGACACGTCTCTCCCAGGGACCCACGGATTCAGTTCAGGGGGCCTAGGGGCTCACGTGAGCAACTTCCCGGGCGAAGCAATGCCATCGGAAGTTCCGGGCCTCGTCCCTCCCCCATGCTGCACAGTCAATCTGAATATTTACGTTTGCATCCGTTGGGGCCAAAGCCAAAGGTTCCCGGCGCGCACCTGTCGCAGGTTCTTCCAACCACATTGGGCCGGCACTGGCACTGGCCTCCGCTGGGGTCACACACAGAGCTCAGAGAGCCCTGAGGATCACACTCACAGGCTGCAGGGAAACAGAGGCCAGACCTGGCATGAGACCTGTCCCCGAGCTGGTCGGCTTCCTCTCCTCGGCGTCTCTCCATCCTTGCCTCTGACTACGTTGCTTATTCAAAATTCCCCTTTAAAATACGGTCTGCCCTGTGCTGACTGGGAGGGAAAACAGAGGGACAGAGCTGGCAGATCAAAGCTGTGTCCCCAGGCAGCAGGTCATCCCGGTCTTCTCCCCTGGCCTCCCAAGCTCTGATCTCACAGGACATTAAGGGAAAAGCCCAGTGACCTCTGTAAGTCAGCCTGACCTCTCGCAAGGAAAGACACACATCTCAGTTACTCGATGCTCCCAAGTCCATCCCAACTCCCAGCCGACCTGTGGACAAGCTGGAGACATTTCCCTGGTATTTATGTATTTCTTCTTGGTATTACAGATTTGAACCCAGGCCTTCGCAATGAGCTATATCCCTAACCCCTTTTTATCTCTGATTTTGGGCAGGGTCTCAACTAGGTAGTTAAGTTGCACAGACTAGGCTGGAAATTATAATCCTCCTGCCTCAGCCTCCCAGAGTGCTGGGATCATAGGTATAAACCACACTCCTTAACTATATATATGGCTTAAACACTGATTCCATCTTCAAGTACTGTAGGTCACTATATTATCACTTAATAAACCAAAACCAAACCCTAACGAGACATTATTTCCACAAAGCCCTCGTGGGGCCGAGTAGACCCTGAGAACAGGAATCAGCACCCGGGGCTGAGCGACACCTACCCAGGCCCTGCTGGTGCAGCAAGGACGAAATGCTGAAGATGATGTTCCGGCAGACTTCCGTCATCGGCGTCTTCACCACGCTCCTGCTGTTCTCCAGGCACCGGTACCTCTGAAACGTCTCCCAGGCGCTGTTGGTGACTGCCCCATCTCCGGAGCCACCCACAGTGAAGATGTCCAGGGACTTGCAGTACGGCATGAGGACAAGCTGCAAAGGGGCGGAGCAGCGAGATGTGCTCAGGATGATGCCCGCAGCGCCAGTTCCCGCGTGTACAAGCATCAGAACCCCAGCGCTGCTTGGCTTTATAAGCAGGGAAAACACTCACTAAATAAAGTGAAAACTTTCCCATTCTTAAATATGCTGGCCAGAAGAAGTTAGTTCCATTCGACACAGCTTGGTAATTTATGAGGCGCTACCGTGGAAGGCAGAGTCCTGATTCTGGAGGAAGCAGCCTGCATAAGTTCTATCCATACAATCAAATTTTCTAAGTGAAGTAATACTAGAGGCAAAAAAGAATGATTCGGCCTCTCCTCTCCATATACCATCTTTCCACAAAACGCTCCGGGCAGCTGGGTACTTTCTGCCCAGCACTGCCACCTTCGTAGGAAGTGAGCCGCCACTTACAGAGTCGATGAACGTGTAGGGACTCTCCACATCGCTGTCGGAGGAGGTGTACTGGGGCAGCTCCAGCCTCACTGTGTAGTTCAGGCCCTTCTCAAAGCACACTGGCCGAGGAAGGACGACATATCTGCCCAAAAACATGAGAGCAAAACAACAAAAAGTCAGCTCTGCTGGGCATGGTGGTACACATCAGTAGCCCCGACATTCTGGTGGGTGAGGCAGGAAGACTGTAAAGCCATTCCTCTTTTTTTTTCCCTTCAAGACAGGGTCGTGATCTATATTTAGGCTGATCCTGACTTACTATGTAGCCGTCTGGCCTCAAACTCAAAGCAAAACCCCTGTGTCAGCCTCCCAAGTGCTGGGATTACAAGTGTGCACTCCCATGCCCAGCTGATTTATTTATGTGGTTCTAGGGAATCAAACCTAGGGCCTTCTGCATGCTAGGCAAGTGCTCTAGCCACGGAGCTGTGTCCCCAGCCCTCTAAGTTTATTCTGATCCTAGACTACACAGTGAGACTCAATCTCCAAAAAAAGAAGTCAGGCCTGAGGCCACCCACAGTAAAAAGTCTTTAGCTGGGTATGGTGGTGTATATACCGAAACCCCAGCGCTCTGGGAAGCTGAGACAGGAGGATCAAAAGTTGGAGCCCAGCATGGGCAACTTGCAACTTAGCAAGATCCTGTTGTAAAAGAGAGAAAGAGAGAGACAAACAAACAAACCAATGGTTTGGGATTTAGCTCGATCCAAAGCTATGGGTTCAATCCCCAGTTCCACAAAGGAAAAACCAAAAGCCTTCTCTCTGTATGATAATTCCAAAGAAAGAAATAAAGAAAGTGAATAGCCAACATGTGGGTATGGAATGGTAACGTCACAACTAGCAAGACACCAGAAAAAGACAAATCAATGCACGTATTAGTTCTGAACTGCAAACCACTGTCACACTGACCTTGAGCCCGGTGATAACGACACCACCTGGTTGTCATCATCTGGAACAGTGTTGCCGCATCGGCTGCTGGTTGGAATCTTCCCAGGTCGCTGCACTGTGATGACAGCTTTCTCCCAGTGGTCAGGCAGCTAGAATACAAAGCAATCGAGAAGGGTATCGGCATTAGTTCAATGCCTGCCATTTCTAAACACTTCCCAGAACAATCGACGACCTGGCTTAAATAGAGAGCACGGCTGCCATACCCGTCCTCCCATACCCAGCTTTAATCCCGTCTCCCAAGGGTGCTGGAACCCCCCTCCCCCACCCCACTGCTCTCCCAGCTCCTCCCTGATGTCCCTTCCTTGTCCCTTCCTAACCACTCTCCAGCAACTCAAATAATGACAATCCCCTGCTCAAAATCCCTGCAAGAGCTATGGCTACAGAACTCACTGAGCCTGGTGCTTTCCTTAACACCTTTTCCCTCACCTGACTCTACAGATTCTCAAAAAAACTCTTCTATGCTCACGTTACTCCTTTCTTCCTTTTGCGACAGTTTACTGAAATTCTCCCATGCAGGAAGGCCCAGCTCTGATTCTTCATGAAATATTTCAGTAGTCTCTGGCTGAGCCCAGCTGGTATGACCCCCTCCATCTTCCGGCAACATGGTCATCTCTGCTGTCTCTGGGCAGCCACGTCAGGATGGGAGGAGAGGCTGGGATCAGGTGGGGCCTTGTAGTGGCTCGTGCCAACACCTCAACTTCACAGACCGCAGACTTGACAGATGTTATCTACTACTCATCAGAAGTACTGTTTTTTCAACCAGGAGCACCAACCCCATCATCCCCAACCCTGACATTCAACACTCCACAGTCACCTGCGGTTCGTAGCGAATTAAGATCTCATACTCCATGGAATATGGGATGTTGTCAATGAAAAACTCCAAATAAGCTCCCTCAGGCACACGGACGAAGCCAACCCCAGTCCAGGAAGGAATCCGGTCCTGGATGTACTGTCGCTGTACCACGTTCACCCCCTGAGGACAAAGGGAGGGTGAGTCATGCCTTCCATGAGATGGAATTCTGTTACATTTCCCACTCAGATCCAAAGCCACCACCCACGGATTCAAAACTGTGGCTATCTTGTATGTTTCTTATAGTCACAAATTTCCCAGTAGGCTATAAAAAGTGTTTGATGAAGAAACAGGTAACTGGCTTCTCTTTGGTTTCAGGGTTGGTGTAGTCCTGGGACACTAGAATGGAACTCAAAAGACCATGTATTTACCTCATATGATACAATCAGGGGAATAAGCATAAAGAGAAGAATTATCCTGCTTTACCTAAATATTTCGAGCATTGTTAGATGCAAGTCTTAGAGTCCTGAAGTACGTCCCTGGTTTGCTACAACGCTAGTCCAGTATCTAGTGGAGTTAACTGTGACTTTCTCACTGGCATTAGTTTCAGGCTCCAACTATTATTACACGTTTCTTCCCTCAATATGCTAATGAATACTCACTAGTACTGGGCCAATGCTCACGAACTGTTGAGTTCATTATACAACATCCGAGGTTGATCATCTTCAAAGATAGCCACCACCATGTCCTTTGCTTGGTGGATCTGTGTACAACTACACCCATCAAGATGTGCAATGTCTATTATCCTCTCAAGTGAAATGGGCCTGTTTTGTGACTACTTTCAAAGAGAACGTGATGTTGTGGGTCTTGAGGCCAAGCTGTAAGAGATGGGGCAGCTCCTGTTTCCTGCTCGAAGCCAGGAGGCAAGTGAAGAAGTCTCACTATCCTGATTCCACCATGATGCTATTCAAAAGCTCACGGGAGCTACCTGGAAAGGTCAATGTGGGGGAAATGCCCACCCAACCTGCCGCTGTTGCAGCCCCAGTTCAAGTGCTAGACATACCACATCAAGTCACTAAATTTTAGGGTGGCACAATCTGAGCCTATCTGGCATCAGATCAATAGTGACTCTGGGGCACAACGAGACCAGAAACCCATCTGTCAGCTGCAGACTGACACCGCTTAAATACAACAGTTTTTAAGAGGACATGTCTACAACTTCATTCTGTGTTGACAAAAGCTACAAAAATGCTTCTTACGTGGCCTCCTAAAGTGTATGCCACTCCTGCCTCCCAAAGCAGCCTGCCACACGCCCCCACTCACCGGCCCCAAGTTGGCTTCTTCGGCTTCATACATGTAGTGATCCAAGGTGGTGAAGTAGTAGCCCGACTCCACCATGTTACACTGCCGTCCAATCGTGTGAGGCCGACAGGAGCACTGGCCTGACTCGGCAGAGCAGCTGTAGAGGGGAGCATCTGGTCAACAGTGTGCACCCTACATGTGAACCCACCCACGGGAAGCGGGTCTCTACCTGCCATGGGGCATAAAGTGCACACAGAAGCTTCTCACTTCTTTCAGAAACTAAATTATGTGGGAAAAAATAGCAGCAGTGAATGAGTCCTGAGCTCCAGCCAGGGCACGAAAGCCCCCATGACCGGGTCTCTTCAATTCTGCCTCCTTCGCTCTCTCCTCACTTACGCTCCCTCCAGGCCATGTCGGGGTCACGAATTTCCTTGCTTTGGTATCTTGTATCTTTTGCTTTATTTCCAACTGCAACAACCTTCCCCGGGTCTCCGACCCAAATCTGCAACTCCTCAAAGATATCTCCAACTCGGGTATCCCAGAGGTACTCCAACCAATGGATCCCAAATTAATTATTTTATGTTCTCTGCTGGGAAGAAAGCATCACCCTTCTCGCCAGCTCACCCCTGAAACAACTAAGTCCGAAACCTGGAAGGTGTCTCCAGGTTCTTTATTTATACTCAAGCAACCACCAACTTCTTCCAGGTAAGCCCTTCACACCCTGTGCATCTCTTCCCGCCTCCCAGTGGCTATTCTACGTTGTACTTCTCTCTCACCCAAGGGAAAAGCAGTGACAGTCTTCTCATTAGCGCCCTTGCTGCCAGACTGGCAACTTCTCAACCCCAACTGCAAGCCTCCACACAGCTGCCCAAGTGATCTTCCTAAGAGGCAGAAGCCACAGCATTTCCTGGCACAGTGGTCTCGGGAAAGTGTCCCACACCTTTCCCTAGTCAGGCGTTTGTCCACTTTTCCAGGGTCACCCCTCCCCAGACCTCCTAACCACACGGAGCTACCTGCGATTTCTCAAATGCGCCAGCTGACCCACGCCTCACCTCCTTCACTGCTGTGCTCCCTCCATTCCAGAACCCATCTAGCTAGCCTTCTCCAACAGAGCTGATCATGCAGCAGACAGGAAACCTCAGGCACCTGCTGGGTGTTCAAATCCTATTTAATCTCGCTCAACTTTTACCCCTTTCATGTTTTGCTTGGTTGCCTCCCTCTAAGAAAAGCGCCGCTTGCTGAGCCTCCATTGTTCCTAGATATACACCTCTGTTACTCTTAAGACTTACCTGCTTTCTCCCTAGTAGCAAAATGATTAACAGATCTTTCTTAGCCACCAGGAGTACAGATTCTTCGAGGACTGGGGCTGAGCCTTATCTGTCTCAGTTGCCCCACCCCCACTTCCACCCAAGCCTAGTGCTCGGCCAATGACGACACTCAGCAAGCAACAGCTAAACAGATAAATGTGTACAGAATAAATGTTATGTGCCATCTATTTTATGAATAAAAATAGTAAAAAGATAAATTAGATCTAATGTAAATAAACTGTTACCATTCATCATTGTTTCAAGTAATAAAAGCTTCGGGATAAACTATAATGTGTTCATTTTATTTTCAGTGTCTTTTTCTATAGCATTATTATTTTTTATGTGTGGGGTATAACCCAAATTACACGTATCCATTTTTACCCCCTTGAAAGTCACAGGGCTGGGCCTGGTGGCATAGGTTTGTAACGTCAGCACTTTGGGAGGCTAGGCAGGAAAATGACAAGTTCAAACCTAGACAAGGAAACTTAGTGAGACCCTCTCTCAAAATAAAAACAAGAAAAACGGGCTGGGGATGTATGTAGCTCAGTATGAAAGCCCTGAGTACAATCCTCAGTACCAAAAATTAAAAAAAAAAAGTCAAGGAAATGATGATGTAGCTCAGTGGTAGAGCACTTGCTTAGCAATTATGAGGCTCTAGGTTCAATCCCTGGCACCAAAACAAATCAAAAATAGTCAAGATGTGGTTTGGTCGGTTTGTTACTTTAAGCCCATTTCCACGTTTTTTTCCTCAATCCAAAGTTCATCTGAAATCTGGTAACAAGGCAAGCTTACAGACTTAGAATGTCCCACACGGGACAGTCACAGCCCCGTACAAGTCATCCTCCTGCGTATCTTGTCCCTATCCCACACAGATAGGGGTTCTTGATACTCTGCAGCAATTCCCAGGCAAGGAAAGCCTGTTCTGACTAGGACCTAGCCTCTTTGGCACAGACCACCGAAAACAGGCATTTCTGGGAATTCAGCCATCACACATTACATCATATGAACCAAAGGTAATTCTCCTCTCTCCAGCAGACGTTTACTGAGAAAACAAATACGCAAAACACAGACCACTGCAGATAACAGCCAGATGCTCCAGAAGACACGCACAAGGTGAGGATGGAGATGCCCCACAGACTCCCAGGGCTGTGTCTTAGTTATTCTCATTGCTTGGACAGAATACCCAACACCCACAACTTTAGAGAGGGAAGATTTTAGCTCACAGTTTCAGAATGTCATAGTCCTATCACAGGTAGGCGGCTGGAAATGATGGAACCACCTGCCAGAGAGACAGCATCTCATGGTATGGCAGAACACAGCCACATCTGGGAGCACATACATTTACAGATCAAGCCCCAAGCACCCACCCCTTCCAGCCAGGCCCCACCTCCCAACAGTAGGCAGTATCCATAGGTACATGAGGCTTCTGGGGGACACTCCAGACCCAAACCACAACAGACTGCCTTTTCTCCACACTGAGGGGAATTCACTTCACACAGCCCTGCCACCATGCCACATCTTTGGGACAGATTCAAATTACCATCACTGATAAGAAAGACTTCAAATCCTTGTGTCCACTCACTCTGGGCTCTGCCTGCCCCACGCCATGGCCTCATGTCTACAGCGTCAGCACTCACGAAGCTGCTGTGCTCGCTTCTGTGTGTTCACCTATCGCCGGGACATTTCCATGGTCTCCCCCGCAACTCTAATCAACCCTGCCCAAACCTGCGCATCTCCTCTCACCACAGCCTCCTCCCCTTAGCTGTGCTCTGTCACAGACCTCAGCTGCTTCCCACAATGCTGCTGAGATACAGCCTTCTTCTTCCTTTATCCAATAATCAAGTCTTATTTCAAAATGTTTCTCAACTCAGCAGGCCCTTCCCATCGTCACTGTCGCTTTCTTAGCCTAGGATGTCATGATCCCTTGTCTATTCCTGGAGCAGCTCCTCGACTGACTTCTCCAGCTTTTCCCCCATCTCCCGCTCCGCCCACTCAGCTCACCTCCGCCCAGCCCACCTCCCCATCGCACTGTTTCCATGGTCCACACAGCCACAGGGTTTCTCTGCATCCTACGGCACGAAGTCAGAAGCCTGCTGGCTGCGTGCTGCAGCCTCCACAAGCCACCCTAAGGAAGCGACGGCTCTCTATCTGGCTTTCTGATGAGCCACACACCTTGAGCCCTCCAAAAAATATTAGCAAAGACTCGCCCTGGAAGTTGTGCTGCTGGCATCAATACCCTCCCACTTCCTGTGTCTTCTAAGCTAATCCTTAATGCCTTGTTCAGGCTACAATTTTTATATAAAACATATGTAGAAAGAAATATGAAAAACAAATTTCCTGACCTACCAAACTTACAAGAGGAAAACAAAAAGCACATAACGAACGTAGAATGCTGTAACAACCTCTACAGAGCCACGAGGAAAGCCCTCTGAGCTAAAGATGTAACTCATGTGACTGAGGAGACTGAGAGCTTCACGAAGACCTGCCTTGAAGCTTGAGGAGGACACTGATAGGTGGAAAGAGGACAAGAAGGACAAGAGCGGAGAGAATGATGGAGGAATGTGAGCAGAGGTGGCCAAGATTAGACCATCACTTGCCACACTCATTTGTGTCTCTGTGACTTTTTCTTTGATCTCTCCTTCTCCAGCTAAGAGTTCTTTCACCACCACCTAGCACAGCTTTCAAATATCACTCATGACCTGGGTAGGGACAGAGTGGCATGTACCTGTGATCCCAGCACTCTGGGAAGGTGAGGCAGGAGGACTGCAAGCTCAAGTCCAGCCTGGGGAACTTAGTGACTTAACAAGATTCTGTCATGAAATAAAAAGTAAGTAAAACGGGATGGAATATAGCTCGGTATGAAGGTCCTGGGCTCAAACTCCAATACTGTCAAAAAAATAAAAAAAAACTCATATTCCACAATTCAAGCTCCAATCCTCTCTCTTTTTTAGTGAGATGGAAGATGACGTGTTCAAGGATTACATGTTTAAGAGCAAAAATCACATCTAAGAGAAATGGTACGCTTCATGATTTTGTATGTTCCCACCAGAAATTTCCCAGATCTAAACCAGATAGAAATTCCATTACTAAATCAGTAACACAGAACACTGACATATGATAAAAGAAGCTACAGTGTAGTTAGAATATCGCCCCTACAGCTGTCTATGTCCTCGCCTGTGGAATCTGTGCATAAAGGACCTCCTGTCACAAGAAGGGTTTTGCAGATACAACTAAGGCTAAGGATTCTGAAAAGGGAAGAGTATTATGGATTCTGTGGATGGGTTCAACCTTATCATGTGTGTTCTTAAAGTGAAAAAGGCAGAAGTGGGTGGGAGTGCTGCAACATGAGACAGATTTTTACTCACCATGTTTGGCTTTGAAGATGGAGGATGGAGGTCCTGAGCCAAGAAACGTGGGCAGCACAAAGGCTGGGAACGGCCTCAGATGACAGTCAGCAAGAAAGTGGAACCTTAGCCTGAAACCCAAGGGACTAGATTCTGCCAACAACTTGGATAAGCAGGAAATGAGTCTCCTCTAAGCCTCTAGCAAGCAACGCAGCCCTATCTTCCAACATCTCAACTGTAGACTCTATGACCTACCAAACCGTAAGATAATAGATACGTTTAGGTACTACTAAGATACAGATTACTAAGATTACCAAAAATCCGCTTTACTCAATATACAAGACATTTTTCCTCCTGAAGTATCAGGGATCGAATTTAGGGCCTTTGCACTGAGCTACACTCAACTGACTTTTCCAGCTTTTTCCCATCTCTTGCTCTGACCAATCTGCTCACCTCCGCCAGGCCACCTCCCCATCGCACCATTTCCACAGTCCACAAACCCACAGGGTTTCTCTGCCTCCTATGGCACAAAGTCAGGAGGCCTCTGGCCTCAAGCTGCAACCTCCACAAGCCACCCCCACTTTTTTTAAATTTCTTTTTTTCAGTCTCTATAGCCCAGGCTGCTCCTGAACTCATTAAGTAGCCCAGGCTGGCCTCAAACTCAAAATAATCCCTCTGCCTAAGCCTCCCAAGTGCTGGGACTACATGTGTATGCAACCACGCCCAGCTCCAGCCCTTTTTCAAAGATCTATTTTGAGACAGGATCTTGCTAAATAGTCCAAGCTGGTTTCAAATTTGTGATCCTACTGCCTCAGCCTCTCAGAATTATGGGATTACAGGCATACACCACCACAATAGCTTCAAATGATTATTACCCATAATTCTGTCCCTGGCCAAAGTAACTAATGTGTTTGGGGTCACATTTAGAGACTGTCTCACCTAAGGAGTGCATACATATTTAGTTACCACATCATAAAAACCTTTTGCTTCTCAAATTCTCTTACTAACCCACATTTATTCAATATCTACTATGTGACTGAGGCAAAGTAAAGAAACGTTAGCAAGTAAAAGGTACTTAAAAGTGCTTGCAACAGGTCAGTTGTAGCACAAGTATCTCCAGAGTGCCACCAATATACCAGTCTCCTAGCAGAAGACCAGACCTAAGCTCCTCTCTGGGCAAAACAGTGTTGACAGTAAACACCACAGGACACTGCACAGTTGTCAGACTTAAAGCCTCTTTAAGGAATCAAAAAATTTTGTCCCTCCAAAAATAAGGTATTCCATCAATCACACTAGAACAATCAGATGACTAACTACCTGCTTTAAAAATCTCACTAAAAACAACCGCTTTGCAAGCTTTTAATACATATTTTCTGCTTTTTGTAAAACTAGAGGGCAGTCCAGAGGCTGTATATGGGTGGAGATGGAGACAGAAGTATGTGTGGAACAGAGAATAAGAGGAAGGGAGTGGAAGAAGCAGGCAGCGGTTAGGGTAAAGGAACACAGGACATTCCTGAGTTCGTGACATCATTTGCAGGGTTACATATGCTACTTTCATCTGATCAGAAAGAAGTGGCAGGCGATGACAGCTTGGAATGGCAGAATCCGTTGCTAAAGGAGTCAACAATTGCCCGAGGAGTCACAAAGCCAAGCCCAGGAAGGGATTCCACAGCAGACAACAGTCTGTCTTTTCCGCCTGCTTTTATGGCATTATTCTAATTGATTCTCCTCTGGAAGTTTTCTAAGAACACAAATTCTCCCCGGAGTTCCAAAGCCACAGGCTGTACTGCCTCTACGGCACAATCTCAAACAGAACAGACGCAAAAGAAGAGGCCAAGCAGAACATGTTCTCGCAACCCAAAATCAAATTCCTTCCCAGCAGACTACTACAGAGTTGGGAAATAATCTTGTAACAGAGTCAATTTTTGAGCACTCGAAGCTTGCTCAATGATTTCAGCATGTTCTCTCAGGGAGGACTCAAGACTGCAGGAAACATCTGTCGGGGCTCTCGGTCATCATTTACACTATTCTCCACCCAATATTCTCACTCGGATCCAGAGACAGAGACCAAAGCTCTCTTGGATGCAAAGGTGGACAATTAAACTCTTATAACCTGAACAATCTTGCCAAATGAGCACTATGGTAATTTCTGGTAGAGCCTCACTTTCCATCTACTCAAGAAATCCTGGCACATTTAAGTAATAAATAATGGTTATATACAATATATATTAATGGACTGGGAAGTTGCACAAGGAAAAAAAGAAAATGACTCTACATAAATCAAAACGAAAATCTGTTTTCTCATGTTACATTGGTGAAAAATAGGGTGGATGATCCCAGCTGCTGCTGGAGACAGAGGAAGGTACTTTTTAAATAACCCTTTGGGAGGAGAATCAACTGGTATAATCAATCTGGAACAAGATGACATTTCCTATTAAAATAAAAAATATGCAGGTACTTTGATTTACTAGTTCCATTACTAGTAACCAAGTCTACAGAGATATCTACATTCAAGATATAATCTATGAGGACATTCATTTTTAAAAGGTAGAAAACACGAAAATAATCAAATCAATCACCAAGCTTTATGACAGAATACCAACCAGCTACTGAAAAGAGATGGATGAGGGCATGCTGATTATGAAGAAAGATGTTACAGATGGAAGAAAGCCAAGTTTTAGAATATAATCCACACATTTGCTTTTAAGAACATTGTGGGTTGTTTCTGTTTTGAGCTTATCTGTTAAAAAGGATAAAATGAAATCTAATGTCATTTTTTTTAAAAAATGAGACGGAAGAAACATTAATTTTTAACAGGCAGACTGGACTCAAAAGTTCTAGGGAAATATAAAACACTAGTATGTGTGGCACCTTCAGGCGGTGCCTAGAAGAAACCGGCACGAGAAAGAGCAGAAGAAACACTTTTCACTGTCCGAATCGTCTAAATTTTTTAAACTGTGAGAGTATACGACTTCCATAATTAAAAAATAAAAATACTGAAAAGTAAAATTCTGAAAACAATACTACCAACAATCAAAAAATATACAATTTAGCTCTTTGGCATTAAAAAAAAAACCAAGAATCCTTTAAAACACTGAAACCACAGGTCCAAATGATTGTTAGGTATTCAAACCAAAGATGAAAATATTTGCGTATCTTCCTAAGAGAAGGCGAACCCAAGACTTCTAGGTCTCACGGTTCCCCTTGACGACCAGATTAAAGCACACAAGCAAAGCTTCACTCACCTGTTGTTGAACGCTCCCCCCAAGTCACAGTCACAAGGCCGACACCCCTCCAAATCATTGCTCAAACCCCAGTGCTGCGGCTGCAGGACAAAGATTAAAAACGTAAGTGTAAAGGTGGGTTCCTGGAATTACACAAGAGGCCCAGCCCAGAACAAGACATGGCATGTTTTGTTTGTTCCACCAAGTGTTTATTTTCACTGTGAAAGCAGAAAGCTGACGAAAAGGAAGAAATACTCTGAAATAAAGCCAAGCTGGGGGTCGCTGGAGTCCACGGGTGACACAAAAGTCACATGACAACGCCAGGTCCCAGCTCAGTTTTCTCTGGCTCGTTCCAAATAGCTGACATAGGTAAGCAGTACAGATGACAGTTTTTTTCATTCAAACTACTGGCAAATATTAGGCAGGCCTTGTAATTTTCCCTTGGGTTCAATCTGTCATAAATTCACAAGGAAAGCATTTGAGCATTTGTCTCACATGGAAACAAGACATAAAGCCAGGAGCTATCTCACAATAAAAAGGTGAGGAGATCACCGAGGTCCAAAGATGTCAGAGAGGAACATAAGAAACAGGACCACAAAGATGACCTATGGGTATCAAAAATAAGCAGGTATAAAAAAGACTCACCAGTTTAAATCAGACTTCCAGACATCTACTTAAGAGTCTATCAGAATTACATACAAATTTCCATCTAGTTGTTTTGAGCATAACTTGGGGTTAGTGGATCCCCCAAGTTATAAAAGCAATGTAAGTGAATCACAGAAGATACAGATTTAAAAAAAACCAACAACCTGTCCTCATAATTATTCCACTCTGGGGTAAAGCAGTAGCTCAGAAGCTCCCTCGCCTAGTCTGTGTGTGGTCCTGGTTCAATCCCTAGTACCACCATAAGTAAATACATAATTATAATAATAGTAATTTGAAAATTATTCCACTCAAACCTTACAGCAAGCTTTTTGATGTATGTCCTGCCAGACTTTGCTTTTCTTGATGATTTTTTTTTCCTACACAGTCAAAACATTATCCTTTGTGGGAATTTTTAAACTATTATTTAATGACATAAGCATTTCCGCAAGTGATTGTCATTTTCAAGGGCAACCAAATATACTTGCCATGTATGGAAGTCCCCACATTTACTTAACTATTTTTCCCATTGCTGTTTCCAAGTATTCTGCCAAGATTAATAAAAGGTGCAACGAGCCTTCGGTGAATACATCTTTGTCCCATTTTCTGACTATTTCATTAGGACAGAGTCCCAGAAGTGGTATTACTGGGTCAAGGAGTACATATGTTCCACAGACTACTGAACCTTATCTCCAAAATGCCTCTCAGCACAAACCTAACCTGAATTTCTCTCAACAGCAAACAAGTGTTAAGTGTCTCAGTTACTTTTTCGTTGCTGTGACTCAATACCCAACACCCACAAACTCAGGAAAGGAAAGGTTTATTTTAGCTCACAGTCTCGAGGGTCACAGTCCATTCAGGGGGGCCGGCAACAATCGAAGTACATGGCAGACAGAGAGGTGGAGGCAGCTTCCCCGACAAACAGGAAGACAAGCTGAGGCTAGTTGAGACTAGTCCCCCCCCCCCTCCAGGAAGGCAGGTGGAGCTTATGTATCCTTTCAGGTCTCCTCCCAGTAACCAGTCCATCCTGCATCCAGGTGTGGCCACTACACACCATTAATCCTAACTTAACTGCAATCCACCCCTCCAGACCAGACCCCAATCCACCAACATCACATGGTTCCATTAAAATACATGAGACTTTTGGGGGACACTCCAGATCCTAATCACAACAGTTAGCATCTCATTATGTCCTTGCTAGTAATTAACATCCTCATTTTTAAAAATTCCTAGTAATTTGTCCATAAAAGTGAAATTTCACAGTGGTTTTAGTCCCCATCCAACCAGTGAGCGTCTTGTCCAATTATTCACTAACAATTTCTATATTGTGAATTTTCTACTTGTGTCTGTTGGTGTTACCACATAGGTAATGGTAGAATTCAAGACGGTGTTGTGTTTTCTGTTGAAGCATCTTCTGTACACCAACTATGTAGCCCATATGACTAGGATTCACCTACCAGACACTGGTCACAGCGCTGTCCTGTCACCAGGCGCTTACAGTAGCAGTACCCCGTCGCTGAATCACAAGGATTCCTGCCAGGAATTGTTCCCAGAGGATTGCAAGCGCAAGCTTTATTAAAGACAAAAGGAAGCAAAGAAACACAAACCAAGTGAGTCAAAAGCACTAGAATTACAGAGCAAAATGGTGGCAATTATGTGCACCAAGAACTCCCCAACTATTCACCACACAGACTTACATTTACAGCCAAGCGGATCTTCAGTACTCAAGTCATAAAAGCCTTCTTTGCAAACATCACAACGTTCTCCCTCCACGTGTAATTTACACCGACACTGACCAGCGATGAAACCAGCGGAAAAATCAGTGTAACTGTCACAGACTCCCCCATCCTGAGAACCAGCCGGGTCACACATACATCCTAAGAACAACATAAAGTACTAGGTTAAAATAACCAGAAAACGTGATATATGTTTGCATAAATTTATGTGTTTCCTTCTATCCTCCAAATCTCACAAAAACAAATAGAAGAAGTCTCCACTCCCAAGTAAATCCCACTTGTAGCTCCTACACAGCAATTAGCTCACATCATCAGGTTGGCTGCTCCACACTGGAGCCTTCAGAGAAAGATGGTGACTACAGACCAGTGAAAGCCGGCTCCACAAGGAGCCTTTCCCAACTTACGTTCACAGAGGTTAGGGTCCCGGATGTCCCGGTCAGGGTGCTGGTAATAAAATGGTTTACACTGCTCGCAGTTGCGGCCCATGGTATTGTGCTGACAATTGTCACACACTCCCCCGCTGGTGTTTCCGGTGGCCAGGAAGGCTGCCATGTCGAAGTGGCATGAGGTAGAATGTTCATTGCAGTTACACTCTGTGAGACAAAACCGACATCAAGGAATGCCTTTTACATCAACCGTTCACAGGGAAACGTGGGGTCGGTGAGCAGGAAGCTCACCTGGCACACCAAGGACCATGCCCAGGCAAGACAGCCTGAACAAGACGATGTGGCAACAAAGACCAGGACATTCGTGACACTGGCTTTGACCCTATGCCAGGGAGAAACTTTAAACATGTGAACTCTATTAAGTACACATAATTATCTGTGGAAGAGAAGAGAATGAGCTGTTAAACAGAACACCCTTTGGGGAGAGTCCCTGGGAAATGTAAGGTCAGGAGGGAGGCAGCCTTCAGGTCCCTGTCAGGGTGGGAGGAGATGGCGATGTCCCTCATTATCCCTAAGGATGTCTTCTATGGTTTGGATTTAGACGGTCCCCAAAGCCTCTCACATTCAGAAGGTGATTCAATCATAGGGTTAATCCACTCATTTCCTGCGCTGCTAAGAGCCAGAAAGGGTGAGTCACAAAGGCATAACCCGGAAGGACATAACTCCCTCCATAGCTTTGTCCCTGGCTCTCTGCTTCCTGTCTTGCCACGCAGAGAACAGTTTTTCTCCAGCTACACCCTCTGCCACAGCCTTCCATTGGCGCAGGCTGCCCATGAATGGACTGAAACCTTCTGAAACTGTGAGCTAAAATAAAATCTTTCCTTCCCTAAGTTGTGGGTGTCAGATATGCCCCAGCAACGAGAAAGTAACTAAGACAATGTCCCAGGGGTACCTTCCTAAAGAAGCCTCTGTGGGCTCCTTGATTGGATGAACACAGTAGGAGGGATAAATTCCCCGACACCATTCCTGCCTCCACAGTGGGCCGACACCTGTGTGAAAACAAAGCCTAGATTGCAGCCATCTAGCCCGCCTTCCTGGGCGGGTCATTTTCCTCTGCCCGCCTAGTATGAAGAGTCCCTTGGCTAAACCCAGCTTTAGTTCTCCCACCCCCACACCTGACAATTCACGCCACCTCCTCCTGCCTGCTCACAACAAAGCTTCACACAGCTTGGCCTCAAAGGGTTCTATGCACTAGACTTCCCAGTTTATCTATCCCTAGCAACAGTACATCCCATAGAGGGACTGTGTCTTATCCCACAGCCAGGCTGCCCCTCCCTGCCCCTGAACAATCTTAAGATATCCCAAGTCCAGCTGGGTTCCACCTTGTAGCCAGGCCTTGACCACTCCACATCTCACCGGCTTCTGAACTTCTGGAACTGTCCTAGAAGTGGCAGAGGAGGCATGCTCTGCATGGGGAAGAAAGTATGCCAGAATCTTTGTGAGTCAGGGAAGGATGGTGGTGCTTCACGTTACTGCCTACTCTGCCTAGAAAACACCAGATGGACGGGTGGAGGGGTGGGTGGATGGATAGAAGTGTACCAGAGGCTACAGCTGGGCTGGCAGAGAAACAAGAACAAAAAAATCTACTCCCTATCAATTAAGACTTAGAAATCTACCAGGCTACATTTTTCTTTCATTTTACCTCATTGTCACCTTTCTTAAGAGCAGTACAATGTCAAGGGCTGACACTGACATCTCAGTCTTCCTGGGTAAGTGTCGAGCACACAGGTGCTACTCAAAACACAGTAATGTTTATTAACTGAATGTGTGGTTGGTCTCCTGGGGATCTGAGGGGGAAGCTGAGAGAAGGGGAGAGTTTTGCTTTCCTCTGGAAAACTATACACTGTATCAGGAAACAGGCACTGAATCCTGACCGATTCCCAATGTCCCTCCACAGACTTACTTTTACAGGCATTGCTGTTGCGACCTTCAGCGGGTCTCCAAGGTAAGTCATGGTAGAAGTCCATGCACAGTTCACAGTTCAAGCCCTTGGTGTTATGCCTGCACATGCAGTGCCCGTGCACCTGGGAAGTTAGAGAAACAAGAGGTAGACGGATGACCACACTTTGCCTCAGCCAACAGAACACACATCCTGTTCTACACTATCTCTGGCTCATCACGGTGAGGATCTGTTTTTATTGTTCTATCCATTTTGATTTCTAGAATGATTCCTATTACATAAGAGATGCTCAAAAATACGTTGAGTATTTGTGAAAGGAACCCAGATGAAGAAAATCAGCAACCTGAAATTTTTTAAGGATTTAGTTACTTAAGAATAATTTTTTTAAAAGCCATTGTAATATTAGTCAGGTGTGGTGGTGCACAGCTGTGGTCCCAGCACATGCAAAGCTGCAACATAAGGATTGCCATAAATTCCAGCTTGCTACATGGTGAGTTCAAAACCAGCCTGGACTATACAATGAAAAAAGAAAAAAATTATTGTAATAGAAACTGACAAAAGCTACAATGTGGAACTAAACATGTACATGACACCTGGGAACCAATCTGCCAGTCACTGCAAGTTTTACCACTATACCAGATAATCATTAAAGACTTCGTTTTCTTTAGGCACAGTATTTAAAATTTTTTTCAGCCAAAATGAAAATTAGAAAAATCAAGCATTCGTATTTTTCCCCAAGTAAGAAAACATAAAATCTCAGAAAGACACAAATTTGCTTATGAAAGGCTCAAGAAGCAAGCCATGCTGCAGATCCCTGAGGTACACAAGTGGTAAGAAGCAACGTCTCCCCACGAAATTTGCACACAGCTAGTTGCTTCACTGAACGCTGGTCTCTACAGAATACAATTTCAGAACAGGACAGACTGGTCCCCTTCTGGACCTGTCTTAACAGCAGTGCAGTCAGGCGAATATTAAAATCCTCTTTACTAGGTGGTTTTCCACAAACTGAAAAGCAGTTCTAAAGCCCACACCGCAAGACCCTACAAGGTCTGAACAAACAGGGTAACACCCTCCAACACCATGACAGTGATGTGACGTTAGCTACACTGCAGATGTGCTACTGGAAAGCAGACAGACTCTACTGGAAGAGGCCAGGATAAGATTAGAGTCGCATCCCTCCCCTCGGGCTCTGTATCCAGGCTGTTTATGCTCTGGACTAAAGGGAGGGCAACAAGTTCACAAGGGCTGGACACACTCCATCTTGCAGACTTTTGACAAGGAACTAAAGTCTTTGAAAGACAGACAGCAGGTAAGGAAGGCACACTCCCCTGCCTGGTGGGAGGCCCGCAGTGGGCAGAGAACCTGGGCAGAGGCAGGAGTGCTGCTGGGAGCCCGGCCCACCTACTCTTCACTAGCGAATGACTTAATTCTTTGTCTCTTTTATCAAGAACAGCTGGTTCAAAGGCGGTCTCGTAAATCTTATCCAGCAAAAAAAAAAAAAAAAAAAAAAAATCCTATGGATGGATAAGAATTCTCTTAGTAACTACTTAGCTTGAAGACCTGACCTCTATTTGGCAATCAGCTGGCCCCCAATTTTCAATACATAATTTGCAGATACACGCAAAAGCAAAGTGAAATTAGAAAGAAAAGACAGATAGAAAAGCTCCACTTTATCTCTCAATAATGCTATCCCACAGGCTCCGAGTTAAAATTTTCAGCTCCTCTGGGCTGAGATCAATTTGTAATTTCTAGCATAAACACTGAATGCCTGCGGTTTCTAATCTTCCTTAAAGTAAAAGCAGATCCGATTGTTATTTGGGCAACATTTTAATCCTCGGAGACCACAGTAGCTGGGTTAGCAATAGCCTTAAGAGAAGGCCTCCAAAATTTAAATTTAAGGTCTGTGAAAGGAGCAGTCTGTACATTCTCAAAGAGCAAAAAACTCTTCAAAGGGAAAATTCGCAGCTAACCCCAACAGAGCACTGGGCTAAAGGTAAGTATGAAAAACTAAAACCTCTGAAGAATGCAAGCAGCTTAAGGTTAGCCTCGTCTGCGTGGTAGGTCACCGCACCGAGATGCCGCCAACTGGCTGTGTGCCCACTCACCATGCCTTCCACTTCCTCGTCGACCCCGTCCACGGGGGCACACTCGCTGGCATGGCCGTAGCAGAAGCAGTTTCCTCGAACCACCATGTCGTAAACCGCGTAGTAGTACTTTTCTCTGATTTCCATTCTGGAGTCTAAAAGGTTATCTCCCAGGGTGTGCAGCTTCACAAACTTGATTCTCAAGTTGGTGATTTTCAATAGATCTGCGAAGGTCACCAAGAACATGAAAAAGGCTCATGAAACTGGCAAGAATTCCTCTGCAGCAATCCGTCCTTTCTTTGCTGTCCAACACATGAGGATGGCTTAAGGAAAGTTTACTCCCTTTCCATGATCTGGGTAACCCCAGTAACGGCGAACACAACATGACAGTCGACTAGCAGGACAGGTTACTCCTTTCTCATCATTATTTTTAATAAGAATGCCCACCCTGGTGGGTCTGTTAGCTGCCCAAAGTCAGGGCAAAGGGTGAAGCAGGGGAATTACAAGAATGCAGTCACGTGGCTGAGGGAACGCTGGGACACCCAGCAACCTGAAGTGCGGCAATGCCACCTGGCTCCCACCCCAATTACTGCCAGTCTCAAAGTCAGAAAATGACACACAGATGAAAAAGAATTTGTCAGAGCACTCTAATTATCACAGGACCATATTTCTACATCTATCTGTGGAGAACAAAATACTATCTGAAATTTCTCACTGCTTCAATAAATTTGAGTTATCAAAAGAGACAACACTGTAGAATAACTATACACTAGGGACAGGACACCTCAGCCAAGCTTTTAGGAAGCATTTCATTCTACAGCTTTCTTCACCATCATGCTTGGCTAATTTCTGTGTGGTGCTGGAAAATCAAACCCAGAACCTTAACCGCTGAGCATGGCCCCAACCCACAGTCTCCAACTCTTTGGACTTTGTTGTACATTTCCACATTTATCCAGATAGCAACCTAAGAATAAAGGGGCTTAGGACTAGGATATCAGGCATAATTTTTTTTCCTGAATATACAAAGAACTGAACTATATGAATAGTAGTTAGATTTTCACAAACTATAGTACGAGACACATTGCCATTCATTCCTTTAATGGCTTAATTCTCCCCTTCACTTTGAACACACTTGTACTTGCCACTTTCTGAAGCAGTCTGGAAGTCCACGCGCCACCAACAGAACAGCGGGATCGTCACAACATTACTGCTTGTCCTCACCTACCCGGATCACCAGATCTGGAACTTGTGACTCTTCCCCAAAGTCAAAATGACTACGGAAAGTGGATGTTATGACTTGGTTCAGGACATTGATGCAGCCATGAGTAAAGCCACTCACCAAGTGGCAAGAATGATAGAGAAAGTGTGCTCAAGAGGGAAAGCATTTTGAGGGGATTACTGGCAAGGTGTGTTTCACTGTAATATATATATATATTTTAATTTAAGCATTCACTGGGTTTTTCTGATCACACCCCCTAAGTTATCTGTACACCAAAGGCTCTCTTTATTGTTCTCTTTCATTTCTTGTCTGTAAACTGTTCCTATCACAGAACGTGGCCTATCAACTATAATCTACAGTAACTGGATAAAGCGAGAGCTAATTAGCTTTCCCCACCAGTATGTTCATTAAGTACTAAACCACTAGGAGTTGTCTGTGGTCCTGAGGGTCAAGCCCAGGGCCTTCACCCTGAGCCCCAGCCTATATTTTAAGTTTGATTTTGAGACAAGGTGTCACTACACTATATTGCTTAGGCTGAACTCAAACTTGGAATCCTCCTGTCTCAACATCCCAGAGTGCTGGGATTACAGGCCTGGCGTTAAGTACTAAGTTGTTCCAGCTGAAGTGGACCCAGGTGATTAACTACTCCATCGGCCTTCCACTGAAAGCTTTCCTTCCATGTATGTTGATGCTTTCTTACAATTTACCATGTAAAATCAGAGGGCAGTGGCCCAGTGCATTCCATACTTTCAAAGCCCAAGTGCAATGTTAAATACTCATAATATACTCACAGCTTACAAAGAAGATGACAGAAAATGGCTGGGGGCAGAAGGCAAAGTTCATGCATTTCAGGCTTTTTGCAGAATGAAAAAAAAAAAAAAAAAAGCACCAGAACCCACGTTCCTACTGAGCTGAATGGTGGTTATGAATGCCAACATTCTTCCCATAAAATTCTCCTGCACACAGCGAGCACAAGCGCCTACTGACGCGGTCAAACGAGCAACGTAAAGGGCAATTGGAGTATGGAGAAGCCCTCCAGCTGATCTTGATGGAAGAGCAAATCCACTCCCCACCTCTCCAGCCACACTGAGCAGCAATGCCCTCGGCCGAGGCCTCGTGCCCAGTGCTTTTCTAAGAGGCTAATCACTTCTCAAGTGAGCCTCAGAGACTTTTAACAATAGGGACAACTAAGATATAATATTCCCTTGATTGCAAAGTAAATACAAAACAGGACTGGCTAAGCAACGCAGAAACGGGTTTCCTGATGCCACTGAGCAACAAAAGGAAAAAGAGTTATACCAGGAATACACTGCGCAAGTCCCACAAATTTTGCCTATGAGGAGGCAGACAAGCCTTCTAGGGACTCAGGTGGTATCTGTCCTGAGCTCAAAAGGTTACTTTTCACACCCAGATTTTGAGATACGGAGGGACAACCCACGGCTCTCTGAAAACCTAGCACAGAGCTGGCCGGGCTGATACATATTTGTTTCACAGTAGAATGAGTGAGTAAATTACAGGCCAGAGAGTCTGGGCCACATATAAAATTAATTTCCGTAAGGAAGCAGCCCCTTTCTGGCCATGTTCCCTGGATGTCTTCCACTCTACTCTTCCATGCTTCAACCTTGTAGGTTCCATGAGACCTTTGGTTAAAATGAGGCCAACCACAGCTGGGAAAGATCAGCACGAGGCAGGCTGGCCTCCTCTCAGCCGACTGTACCTTTGGTTCTTTCCTCACATGGAGGCCACACCCCCCCTCCTCTAACTTGGAGGGACAGCTAGAGCAACAAGAACAGTATCAACCCAGCTTACACTGATTTAACACTTCCTCTAAGTCAGGCATTTATTTATTATTATTTATTTTTTGGCAGTACTAGAGATGGAAGCCAGGGCTTTTACAATGAGCTGTATTTCCCAGCCGTTTCTCACTTTCTGAAATTGAGACAGGGTTTTGCTAAGTTGCCCAAGCTGGGCTTAAACTTGTGATGCTTCCACCCCAATCTCCCAGAGGGCCGAGATTACAGGCATGTGCGACCATGCCCGACTTGGTTGTCATTTCTTTTATACAACTCACTTTCCCTCCATAACAACCTTAAGATCAATATTACCATCATCAAAAATTGGGAAAGAACCAGCCTCCCTCCCCACTCCTGAAAAAAAAGTTAAATTAGTTGTTCAAGGTCACACAGTTACACTATTATGAAACTGGATTTTCAATCCAGGTCCCTCTCTGAAACCCATTTTTTTGTGTGTGCGTGTACACATTTAGTTTTATTGTAACAAAGCAACTTGTACACTTTAAACATTTAAAACTGAGCATCTTTCCTTACCAGTGAAAACAAAAAAAAAAATTAAAAAATAAATGAACAAAATGAGAATAGAGAATGTCAATTACAAATAAGATCCTACAGGTTCTGCTGATTCTCCCATCGAGTGGCAGGGCTCAAGTCATCATTAGGAGAGAATTTTAAGTGTCATCTTAAACTACAAGGATGTCCGTTAAACATCACAATTAAACATGCCAAAGGAGAAGCCATGTTGTCAAAATGCCCACTTAACCCACCCAAACATCTCAGGCCCACCCTTTGCTGACCTTCTAGTACTCCATTTTTTTTTAAAGTTTTTTTTTCTTTTTTTTAAACAAGAGAAGGTAGACAGGTACATGTTGGTAAGTGCTAACTGTGCATATTCACAGAGACACAGTGAAACCCATTCTCAACTATCATGTATTCCACTCCCCACGAAGGTCAAAACATAATCCTGCAACAACGTGATCACATCTGCTGGGCACTGGGAAGAACTCTGAACTGGGGATCAGAACACATGGGTCAAGAGCATATCACATTTACCAGCCGCATCGACTCACGCACATCAACTCTTGAGTCTTAGTCTATTCGTCCATGAAATGGAAATACAAATCTCACAGAATACATTGAGTGTGGCCAACACTTCCGGTTTCCCCTTGGTGTTCTTTTCTCCATCTTTTACAAGAGCCCTCACCTAGTTTTCATGGCGCACAAGGCCTCCTACCAGAGATGTTTTCTCCTACACTGTAGCTACTTGTGGCCAATGGGATGGGAACAGAAGTGACATGGATAACTTCCATGTTGCAGCTTTGAATGATTTAAATGCTTGCCCTCTGTGGACAGGAATGAAAACAGAGTGGTATGGCCCAACCCTGCCCACGCTGTTAACATTGGAAGATAAGTAGCCTTAAAACTAAGCTTACCAGACTGAACAACAACAAAAAAAGGCATTCAGTCAAATGTGAACTGAAGATAAACCATCATTTTTAATAGAATTATATCCCAAATATCACATGGAACATAGGCATACTAATCCCAAATATAGCATCAACCACACTTATCCTACTCACAAGTATTATGCAGGATATAGTCTTCCTATACCTGCACCTCAATTCAACCAGGCATCATCTGAGAATTTTATCGGGTACACCTAATTATGGACAATGAGTTATATTTCTTTACTGTAAATGTCTCAGACTGACTGCATAAAAGAAACTTTTATTTCATTTGGGCAACTTATTGTTATTGTTACTTCTGGTGCAAGGATAGAATTCAGGGCCTCACACACCACAGGCTAACTCTCTACCACTGAGCTAAATCTTCAGCCCTGAGCAACTATATTTTGGTGGAGACTTTGATACAACAGTTTAATCTATACCTGAATATACACAGCAACAAATAAGGTAGGATGAACAACACGATTTTTTGGTTTACGACCTAAATCTTTTATCAATCAGTGAAACCTGATTACTGGTAATTTCAACAGTTTCTTTCAGAGGGAGGAAGAAAATGTAGGAAGGGTTAGCACCACTCACTAGATTCGATTCTGAGTAGCAATGCCCTGGGTTATTCTGTGAGTACTGTTTCCCATTTGTTATGATTTGGATCTGGAGTGTCCCCCAAAGCCTCATGGATTTGGACGCTGTGGAATGCCTATGAGCCATATGCTATTAAAAGGGGGGTCCTGGTCAGGAATGCTGGATTACATGTGTGTGTTGAATTATGGGCACACAGTAGATTACTGGCAGGTGGTATGTGATCTGGAAGGGGCAGGTCACTGGGGCTTAACCCAGAAGGGGTGGAACACTGGGGCTTGACATGGAAGAGGCAGATTACTGGGACAGGAAACTGGGAGGGTATATGCTAGTCTGCCCTCCCTCCATCCCTCACTTTCCTTCCTGTCTGCCATGCCATGAACTACTACGCCTCCGCCACGTGCTTCTACCATTGCCAGCCACCAGCGAGTAGACTGAGATCTTCTGAAACTATGAGCTAAAATAAATCTTTTTCTCCTTTAAGTCATGGGTGTTGGGTATTCTTTCACAGCAACAAAAAAAGTATCTACGACACCATTCAAGATTTGAAAGCAAGCTTACTCTGTATCCTTGGGCTGTACGGATCTTCTATTTTAAAAGCAGGATCTAAAGCACGAAATATCACCTAAAAATACATAGAAAAGGGGTTGTCATCGTTACCATGATCAAAAAGTAAACTTTCAAGTAGACTTTTAAAACAAAGAAGTAAACCGACCTCTCCTTCGGTCGAGGGTTCAATGTCAGAGTATCGGGAATCGCAGATAATATCATCAACTTTCTTCATGGGGCCAGTTGAGATGCCAGGGAAGGAGCTCTCGCAGTCATAAGCGAAGTATCTATACACACCCCAGGTTTTCCCAAAGTCGGACGATCGCTCTATCAGCATAGCCGCAGGACGGAATGTCTAGAAGCAGGAAGTAAAAGTCTTGCTTGATGTTTTTCACTGAGAACCATTTTATAGAATCACAGATGAAAATGTCTCTCACTGTGTGCCACAACCCCTGACTGCATGTGGTTGGTATGTTTAGACTGTGGCTGGATTTCAAGTCTTTCAAGCTTTTCCATAGAGCCTCTTCTTGCAAGGAAAGTGCCTAGGCTCTGAATTTTGTGCTCAACTCCACCCTTCTAGATTCATAAGCTGTTTCTCCTTAGGAGCTGATTATAAACAGGCCGTACTCACAAACAAACTTTGGTGTACTTAGTCATTATGCCAATAATGTGATTTGAGTTTCAGTATTCATTATTTCATTTCTTAATTATATCACTTAGTAGATTTGGACTCTACTGTGCACCAGACAGCAGCCTATAGGCTGCACATAGGCTACAGAGTCCGGTGGACACAAAAAATGTACAGTATACTATGTCCAACACCATAGCAGAGCCACATGGAGTACATTTAAGAAAACAAGAGGAGGTCATTAACCCAAGAAGCTGGGGAATCCAGAAATTCCACTCATAAGAATGTACCCATAAAAACAAAGTCAAGGACTCAGACTTATATGTGACTGTATAGCAACACTGTTCACAACAGCCAAAAGGTGGAAACAACTCATGTGTCAGTCAACTGTTAAATGGATAAACAAGATATGGCAGATGCATACAAGGGGTCACACACACCAAAGAAAGGAATGCTTATTCTTGCTACGAAATGATGAACCTCAAAAGGCACCACACTAAGTGACACAGGCCATACACACTTTCAGATATGACTATGTGAACTGTCTAGGATGGCTGGAGAGTAGAACAGTCAAAAAGCAGAACAGAGGTTACCAGAGGAAGAAGGGGAAACAATGGGTATGATGGCTTAATAGTTACAAAATTTCTGTTTGGGACAATGAAAAAGTTCTGGAAATTGGTAGCAGTAAGGGTTACACAACATTATTAACACATATATAACACCACTGAGTTATGGACCTAACTATCGTCAAAATGGCAAATTCTATGTTATATATATCTTACCATCCAAAAGAAAGAAGATAGAAAGAAACCAACATGCCACTCAGTCCAGTAAGTGCAGGCCTGTAATCCCAGCATGCTGGGAGGCTAAGGCGGGAGGATCACCAACTCAAGCCCGGCCTGGGCAACTTAGTGAGACCTTGTCTCAGAATCAAAAATAAAATTTAAAAAGGGGCTGGGATGTAACTCTGTATGAAGGTCCTGGCTCAATCCCCAGTAACATCACCACCTCCCCAACCCCTGACACACACATCAAGCTAGGAAGTGACTCACAGAGAAGATGGCGTCAAACTGGACCCTTAAAAGGCATTTTTCAGAAAGGCATCGAGGTGGCAGAAGGTGGGGAGCCATGGGAAGACATTTGTGTGCTATACTATACTATATTTTATATTTTAGCAATGAAAAGGGAACACTAGAAAACTCTAAGTGGGCAAAATGTAATAATCAGATCACATTTTATAAAAATAATTCACGGAAGAATTATCAAACATAGAAAAAACCAATATAGAAAAGTTTTTTTTTTTTTTAACTCAATTACAACAGGGTCAGAAGGAAGAACAGAACTGACTCCGCAGCAAAGCACAAGGTCAGGAGAGGCTGGCACCCCAGAAGATGCATCCACGAGGGGCCAGATAAAGAAAAGCGCAGCAGCCTGTCACCCTCACCCCCTGTTCCGTTGAACTCTGAGGCTGATCTGTATGCCTCCCACATTCGACACTGGAGATCAGACTCCAAACTTCAGAATGTGAATATGTGGAAATAGCTATTAAAGGGTAATTGAGGTGAAAGAGGTCCTTAGCGCGCGTTCCAATTATTCAGTTCAGCATCACTGGTGTCCTTTTAAGCAGAGGAAATTAGCCAACACATGCCCAGAGGGATGTCCCTGTGAAGACACAGGGAGACGACAGTCACCTACAAGCCAAGGAGAGAGGCCTCAGAGCGAACACTCTGCCCACACCCTGATCTCAGATTTCCAGCCTTCAGGACTACCAGAAAATAAATGTCTATTGTTTCAGGATTCACCCACTCGAATGTACTTTGTCATGGTAGCTCTAGGAAATGAAAATATTCTCAAATCCACCTGTCTTTCGGGTGAAAAAAAAAATGTTCAAACACACTTTGGTAATTATAGGCAGAGCTTAAGATTCAAATTCAGGCTGAATTAGACCAAAATTTCCTTTCTCCCACTCTGGCTAATAGCACAGTAGAAAAGTGAAATGTGGGGCTTGGGACTTAGCTCAGGGGTTAAAGTGCTTGCCTAGCATGTTCAAAGCCCCACGTTGATTCCTCAGCACCACATAAAGATTAGCTAGGTGTGGCAGCACACATCTGTAGTCCCAGCACTGAGGCTGAGGCTCACAGACTGCGAGAGGTCAAGGCCAGCTAGGGCTGCACAGTGAGCTCAGGACCAACCTGGACAAGAAGAAGAGTGAAAGGTGCGTGTCCGGAGCAGAAAGAGGAAAAGACAGAGCTCAAAATCAAGACAGGAATGAAGATGAGGAGGGAGAGACCAGCAGGCCAACTGGAAAGGAGACACAAAGCAGAATAAACAGAAAAAATTAGGCAACACACAAGGTGCCACAGACACCGTAACGACACTTTGGGGTGCAGAAGTCAGAGATTATCACAGACAAAGACAGGAGTTAGGGCAACCTAGGCAACAGATCCTACAGCTACTCCTAAAGGAAAACCAATGCTTGAATCCAAGTAAGCGCTAATCCCACACTTCCTCTGTCTTCCTTAATCATCCTGGAGGCCTTTTTCTCTCATAAAAGGGGTCAAGAATAAAAGGAGGAAGATTATTGTGCTTTGGCAAATGCCTACAGTACTTTTCACCCATCCGGGAATAAGAGAAAGTGAGACCGTAGTAAACTGCAGAGTATCAGACTAAGAACTTCAAGGTCAGATGGGAGAAACTCCAGGCAACCCACGGGACCAGGCTCCTGGCTAGTGAGACTTGGGGAGGGCCTGGAGCGACGCGCCTTGCCTGATGTCTCTCTGACAAAAGGAGCAGAGGAAAAAGCACTGGAACCAGTCCTGGCTGTACTTCCTTCTCCCTCCCTTCTGGAAACTTCTAAGTCCCAATGGGCCACTGAGGAACCATCCAATTTCCTGTGGAGTCAAGAAGCTGCTGGAAACCAGAACCACACACTTCACCTAAAGAACGGAAGCCTCTTCCTGCTGTTTAGTCATGGAACTTCTCGGGCCTCCTGTTGCTGCACAGTTGCCTCTGTGTAACAAACAAGAAGTTTGGAAACATCTGGCTGCACACAGAAATACAGTGAACACATGCAAAACGAGTTTGGACAGCCTAAGAAAACCAGGTCCACTTGGCAGTCAGCCGTCTCTACGGCCAACCTGAGTGAGGAGAAACGTACTCATCTTCATCCCCAGCCTGGGCTGTCCCATCCTTAGACTCTGTCTCCCCTGATTTCTGGCTCCTCTGTTTCCAACGGCTCTTCAGCCGCTAAAGTTTCCCCACTTTGTGACTCAACCTCTGATTCAAAAGCATCCAAAGGACTGCCCTTCAGACACAGGCGCTCCTCGCAGCCAGAATTCCCGAAAGGAGGGGCTGGAGGAACGGCAGTGGTTAAAGCGCTTGCCTAGCAAGCACAAGGCCGTAAGTTCCCCAGGACCTGGAAGCCAGGTGTGGTGGCACATTCCTGTAATCCCAGCACCTGGGAGGCTGAGGCAGGACTGCTGTGAGTCCAAGGCGAGCCTGGGCTACATAGCTCCGGAGTAGCCAGGACTAGGAGGAGACCCTGTCTCAAAAAAAAAAAAAAAAAAAGTTCTTGAAAGGAGCAGGAACAGAAGGCATCAGGCATTTTCACAAGTGAGGCAGAAAGCTTTCCAAGTACACTGAACAACCCTAATCCCGAAATCCGAAATACTTCAAAATCCAAAGCATTTTGAGTGCTCATCTCACTCTCCAAATGTTTTGGATTTTGCAGTATTTTCCATTTCCAGATTAGAGACGCTCAAAGGACACATGAACCGCCTCCAGTCCCAAGCACTGGCAATAAGGCAGAGTCAATGTCAACAGCGACAGGACCCCGTTTGTGGACAGACCTCCCCTGGACATGGGAGGTGCCGGGCCTTGCGGGACCACCACCAGCCCTCCAGGGAGGCTGAGCTCGGCGTGGCCCTGCCAGCCTGCCTTCTCTCACGAGCCCGTCCCTTCCCTCTACTTTCTTGTGGGCTACGTTTCTGAAAAGGTCCGGACCTCATTTCTTTGACCACGGCCTGCTATCTCCTACAAGGTTCACACCCCTCAGCAAGGAGTCAGGTTCAACTACAACCTGCTTTTCCACACTTACTGCTCTCTCCCTCCCTCACCACCCTGAGTTGGAGGCAACTCCAGCAAAATACTCACTGAACAGGACAAACTCTGCCTGACTGCTTCCACGAGAGCGTGGCTCACAGCAGTGGCTTTGCTCCCGTCTCTTCCCTGAGAAACCCTGTTCAACCCTCTTGGCTGGGGCCAAGTGCTGTCCCAGTCCTCTTCCCAGGACGCTTTCTCCTTTATCCCACGCTAAACTCTTTTACGCTAAAGAATAGCACAGATGAAAATTCTCACCTTCCCCCTACAGACTGGCACCCCAAGATTACCCTGCTTCCTGAGTGGAAGAGCGGGTCCCCCCCAGCCTATGAGGTGGGCATTCTTTCCATTTTGCCATCAAAGCAGCCAAGTCTCTGGCTGTCCACGCCTGGGAGGAGCACAGAGGGATTCAGTCTCAAGTCTGACCAACCCCTCCATGCTGTTCTTCTTGTTCAAGCTAGGACCCAAGGAGATGTTTGCTCCCTTAAATTGACATCTGATACCTCGTACCCAATCCCTGACACCTCAGCTCTACCCCTGCCTCCTCTGTGTGACCTCTGTGTTTACATGCAGAATTTCAACTTCAGTCCATTGTACTCACTTGAATGAGTATTCAACTAGGGAAAATGTGCCCTGCAGACTTCTGAACATACATGTGCTTAGAACTAGCCATGCATATGAACAAATGTTCAAAAACAGGACCATGAATGTAACCAAAGTTGGCCTTGTGTATTTTTAGGTGACGCGTAAGATGACGGCAGGATCCTTACGTGTGGCTGAGTTTCAATTTCATGAACAGGTTGTGTGTATGGTCAATGAAAGTAGAAATCGATGACAAGAAGTTCCTGATGAGTTATTTAGTGAAAGCACTCCCACTACTCCGGTATCAAGTGTCAGTGTACATCTCTGGCCCCAGCAGTTACAAGGGGGATGAAGAGCGCAGGCCTGGGTCAGGAGGGCCGCGGTCTCTCCTCCTCACCCTCTGTCTCCCAAGATCCCGCAGCAGACACAGCAAGATCCTCATGGCTCCTTGCCCACATGGTACATGGATTCCCAGCACCTCTTCCTAATCTTTTCTAACAGGTAAGACCCTCGACTTCAAACGGAAATGATTCAAATGTGCTTTTAATCTGGGAAGCAATAAGCAAATTATGGGTTTTCTGCTCGCCAACATGTACTTTAAGCCTTGCAGAGTCTGTCATTTCCAGGCAGCTGCTTAAGGAGAAACAAAGGGACTTTGTACAAAGACATTCCCAAGTCCTGGAGTCATTTTACATCTCAAAAAGAAAAAGAAAAAAACAGAAAATCTGCATTTAGGAAGGCATACACATTTCTTAACTATAAACCTCTTCCCACACACTTTGCAAAACCTTGAAAACTAAAGATAAGAGCCTTCCTCACAGTTACCAAACAGCACCAAAACATAAACACAGAATTGGAGATTTATTCTCCAGATGTTTTATTGTGGTTTGGAATGAGTCAATGTGAGCTCTCTCTACAGAAATAAGCAGGTATCAAGTTTGCTTGAATTACCCTAGAATAGCAACTCTGTGGTGATAGCCATGGAAATACAAGAGTTTGTTAAAGGTAGTTATTCAGGCCCATGTGTTCAAAGTTGCAGTTATTCCAACTTACAGCAACAACAATATTTAACTTGCCCTAAGTTTTCATCTGGTCTACCTCACAAGAGACCTTTGCTTTAAAAGGGAAATCACAGTCTTCTCAAACATCACTTGGGAGAAACACGGATTTCTTACCTTAAAAGTCATTATGAGATGAGTAAAGTGGAATTCTGCTTCCAGATCCAGCTGGATAGTTACATTTTCCACACCTGTTTTTTTAAAAATAAAGGAGGCAGTGAGGTAAACATGACATCTGTGAACAGCTGTGGTCAACTCCTTATCTTTATACTCCTCATAGAAAGCCTCTTTGCAGAAGCTGAAGTTGAGGATACCAGCAAGTAGGCAGCCTGCATTTTTATTTAGATGGTGGAGAACGATGCTTCAGTTTTCCACACATTCTGGAATTCATCTTACCGAATCTGCTCTCTGGGATAATTCACCTGGCAGTGTGCCTCTCTCTGCTGTCAAGAAAGTCATCTCTTGCTAGGGAAGATAGGAAACACGTTCCAAGTCCCAATCCTCTAAGCTAAGGGACTCTCAAAAGGGAAGGAGGGGGCACTTCCTGTGCACACTAGGGAGTCAGCTTGCAGTCTAAAGCACAGGGACTAGATTCTCCTCCAACAGAAACACAAATGCTTTTTTTCCCTCTATGCAGCAGCAAAGATACTAAGTTAAGAATCCACTGCAGATGCTGGTCATACATCAACTTAGACAAACTCACCGTGATGGGGTAATCTTTGGATGCATTTCTACAATTGCAAAACAATGCCAAAGAGATAAAGCAACAGTCAAATAAATAAACTGGCACAGAACAAATACTAACATCTTCTTCCCTTGCAGGGGAAAGCCTGAACAAACAAACGAGCCTCTGCACCATGCCCTGGGGTCAGCTGGCCCCACTTGAGCAGCTAAAAAGGCCACTGGAATTCCAGGGGTGGGAAGCACCTCCCCCATCCCCAAGGCCCTCTAGCCAGCCCCTGGGGTCCAGGGGACTCATCCACATTTCCAGCGGTGGAGGGAGACTTTTGGGGTCTATCTTCCAGAGCAAAAGAACACTTAAATGTGAGCAGACAAGAATATGTCAGAATGAATCATGTCACAGGCTGGTGTATTTTCAGGAAATCAGTAGGCCCTTTTGAAATAAACTCTCCTGCTGGAAAACCGCCAAGTCAATTGAGGGGAAAAAGTGGTCACTGGAACGGATATGAGTTAGTTGGAATGTTAAAGAAAAACACCATAGTCATACGAGCGTAACTTATTAAAAAAACTGTATCACACAAAACTACTCCAGACATTTATTTTTTGAGTGAAACGTTAGCTACGCAACTCAACATCGTTCTTCTTCTGGGCTTTTAAAAACCTGCAATATTTGTTCCAAATTAAGAGATAACAAAATAAGATAAAGTGAGACTTAGTACCATTCACGTAACATGAGAACATCTAGTGCGATGTACACCCTCAAAGCACGTTCCACATAAGACTCAAAGCCTGATAAAGCAGTAGGGCTTGATTTCTTTTCAATTCTAGAACAAAAGTCCATGGAGAAGAGAACAAGATCCTTCTACTGTGTTTGATCTCTCAGATCTAGGAACAAATTACCAGGAAGGACCAGTCAAACGAAGCTGTACATTCCAAGCCTGTCTCTGGACCAGACCAGTGACGCTGGAATACCAGGTGTCTAAGCACAATTAGTGTAAAACACACAAAAAAACAGATAAGGTCACATTCATAGAGAAAGTCTTTAGTTGTGAGTTATCAGCCAACAGACAGATGACAGGGCATGGTAACAATCAGCCTAACTCTCTAAAGACCAAGTTCCATCTGTCCAATTTCATCTAATCTCTGTGACAGAGTGACAGAAGACTCAAGCCCTTCTGTTTGTAAAATCTCTCTGATGTGTAGACTCTGTCATTCCAAAAATTCAAAGCTGTAGAAACTGACTAACTGAAAAAACTTCCTCCACAACTATATCATATGAAAAACTCTTTCACTGTCTTTGGACTAAAACGGGGACAGTCTCGCTAGGAACAATGGCTGTCATTCCCTGTTCATGATATGTCTTATGCTTGCTATTTCACAGTTGTCTGTTACGCTGATTTACAAAATTTCTTTCTCACTCAACTATCAACCAAAACATTATATTTTTTTGAGACAGAATCTAAGTTACCAGTTTCCCAGGATGTGTATAAATTTATAATTCTCCTGCCTCAGTTTCCCTTCTGGGATTACAGGCCTGCACCACCAGGCTCAGCCATTAGTTTTTAATTCTAGAAGAATGAATCTAAGCGAAGCATGCATTCTGAGGGTAGCTCTCAATCCAGTTTGTTACCAGTGGATTGCCAAGATTGACCACTACATAACCAACTCCTCCAGAAACAGAATTCTAGAAAACCTTTGCAACACAATAGCAAAGGACAAGGAACACCCAACACAAATTCCTCTTCACAGAGTAAGTGACTATATGTATCCAAAAACCCCCAGGTACAGAGTATAGAACAGATCTAGATATATCCAAGATTTTTAGGGCCAGACTTAGATTCACTTCTTTGAGGGCCCTTTTCCATAATACTTTTTCAAAAAAGATCTAATGATACACTGCTAACCAACACGCACACACTGACTGTTCCTTAAACTGGAGCATTTAACAAACTCATGTGACTTAAGTTTCATACCAAAAGTAACATCATAGCTGATGACATTAGTAAGCCAAAACTCAAATGGCAAAGGAAAAGAAGTTGAGTCTCACAATCTCGCATACTTTTGACAGACTCTTGGCAGAAATCACATCAGCCCCGTATGTCACAGTAGCTACTTTCATCACTACTATGAGATTTTTCTGAAGTCGGATGTAAGGCAGGGAGGGCTATGATTTTGTCCTTTCCTCTGGGGTTGGAAAAATTGAAAGCTGCTATGTTCCGTGGAAGAACAGGGCACGAAATACACAAGCTCTTCTCTTGCCCTTCTCAAACTACCTCGGTACAACTTGCCCAAAGCACCCCTCAGAACAAGCAAGATGGAACACTCCTTTATGTGGCATGACAGTTGCCTTCTTATAGCACACGCTTTAGAAAGATCACATTTTACCAACAAAAGTTACTGCTCCAGGCAGACATCAGTGAGAGGATGTAATTACAGGATGAAGAAACCAATCACAACCAAGTACCCAGGACCCAGGTGACTAATGGTGCTCCTTGGAACGCATTCCCACATACCGTTTTCAGATTGCCACCAAATCTTAAGGCGGTTTGGAGCAAACGTTGTGACCACATTTTCAATGAGATGGCTGTCAGGATTGAGAGTCTCATGGTAAGGATCTTGAGAATCGCATATGAAGCATTTTTTGTCCTCCTGAAAACAAAATTAAGAGGCAAACTCACTAAAAAAAATAAGCAAAATTCATCAAGCCCACAATACAAAAATCAAGCCACTTGTTTCAAGAAAGAAAACAGTGCAACATTTATTTCAATGACTTATGTCACATCTTTTGCTTTCAACTCACTGAGTCTAAAATAGCCCCTAAAATAATTTTCTCCTTTCTTACACATTCAAGATCAGAAGTAAAACAAGACATTGTTTCCATAAGCCACTAATTTAATCAAGATCAAATTTCTAGGCGTAAACCCTAATCTCAATAAACAGCGAGGGAAGCTTACTCTGAAATAAAATGCAGAAAAGCATTCTAGAGTTTTTGCTGACTTAAAGCAAACTGAAGATGAAAGAAAAGAGGGCAATTCATTTGACCTGATTTTCTAAAACCTAAATAAGGCCCAAACCAAATCCTAGGCAGAGTATTTAGGGAGGTTTTGAGATCCACAGGTTTCTCATCTTCTGCTCTGTCGAGGCAGCAGATCTGCACTGACTGCATATGGGACAGCTTGCAGGCTGCTTGGAATATATGGGGACGGGGCACATGGCTGTCGTGTCACCATCACGAGACCACTCTAAACTGGGGCCAATTCAGAGACCCTCCAAATAGACAGGAACTGGAACAAACCTGGGCTTAAGTTTTAGGCTAACTCTGAATTTTTCTTATCTTCTTTGTTCCTCAAATGGGAGCCACTGACACCAGGGCAGTAGGGTCAGAAGTGCCCTCTCTGCACTATTTCGGGGTGAATCACAAGCAGAGTCTCTTTTCCATAGGAAGCTTTGCTCTGTCCCCACATTTTCTGAACCACTGGTTATTCTTAAGTCTAAAAAAGAGGCTAAGACTGACATGCGTAGAGTCCTACGTACATTTTACAAACAGAATTTAGTCAAGGGTGATACAAATCCAAAACTGATTATATTTTTACATTTATATTTAGTGATTAACTTTTATCTAAAATATTTGGAGACCAACAAGATTATCCGAAATAAAGAAATAAATAGATAACAGAATCAGGGATGCACAGGGATTAGGAACAGAGCTTCCTGCCTTGGTCTCTATACCCACAAAATGTTGAAGCAAAATGTATGCTTGCTCCCTTAGCTTAGGCCCTGGTGTCTGCGACAAGCGCACCCCTCTTTCACAGCTGACCATTTAAGCCAGAGCTCCTGGGCCTGCTTGCTTTTAAGACATTCGGGTCAAAGCTGACTTCAGAACCTGGTGATTCGCTGACAGGATGTGCCAACCTCTGAAGTAAAGTCAGCTCAAACACTTAGGTAAAACGGAAATGCTAAAATTAGAAAAGGTAACCCCAACTGCCTTCATTAACTTGTAGTGACGGAAACTAGTCCTGAAGAACAATTACCAGAACTGGGGAAAAAAAAAGTTTAATTATAGTCTCCCTTCTAATCAGGAGGAAGCAGTCTAGACGCAGCTGTATAAACCTGGAAGTTAACGAGTGGAATCCACTTTACCACATTCCTTCGATTTAATTTACCCGTCTCCAGAATGGGCCTTCTGCTTTGTACACGTGCCTCCATTTAAAGCTCTCTGCTGCGCATGCCACGGGGGACGGTCCTCCTGTTGCGGGCAGTTACACCAGCGAGGGCGGCGACCAGGCTCTGAACATTTGAGCCTGGAACCTGCCCTGTGTGGGAGACCGACGCCTTTTGCATTCATTACAATTGGAACATCTCAGACTCTTGATGAAAATAAAGGAAAAGGACTCTGATTCTGATCAGTCCACTTATACTTTGTGTCTTTTTATTTTTTATTTTGAGGTTTGGAGATAAGGCCTCACTCTGATGTACCTTTCACTAAGTCAGACAAATGAAACAGTGACATTTAAAATCTGGGTCCACTTTTAGAAAACACCCTGAAATTTCATTTTGGTCTTGCACCGTCAAAGCGCCATGGCAACAAGGGAATTTTTACAAAAATGAAACATCTGATCTCGACAGCTAATGGGGGTACACGGGCACGGAGAGCTCCGGGAGCGTTGCGTCACCCTGCCAGGCCGAAGCCCGCAACGCCCTGCCATCTCCTGCGAGCGAACCACGTGGGAAGGGGGCTGGAGGCGCAGTTCCGCGCTAGCTCGAGGCCTTGGTTTCAATTCCTCTGCGCCACATAAACTTGGCGTGGTGGCACACACTTGTTGTCCCAGTCCTCTGGGAGGCTGAGGCAGGGGGATTGCCACGAGTCCACGGCCAGCCTGAACTACCTAGTGAGCTCAGGACCAGCGTGGGCTACAGCTTTAAAAAAAAAAAAGGGGGGGGGGACCAAGATCTGTTTAGTATATGAGAGGCAAATCATTTCAAACACGTGCTTCTAAAGAAGAGATTTTATTTTTCATTGGGACTTTTAGAATTCCTGAGTCAGGAAAGGGCTCAGGGCAGCAGCAAGGTGAGTCTACATCCCTGACAGGAAGTGCTTGCACGCTACTGTGCACACGGAGAGGGAGGCGAAAGGGTGAAGTGCCAGCCTAATCCCAGGACTCGCCGGCTACACAGCTGGCAGGATGCGGAAGCCCTCGGGCCGCCCCGGGGTCTAGGCCGGCGCAGCCACACGCACACCGGCGTCTGCGCTCACCTGCAGATGGCTGACGATACAGTAGGGCTCGGGCCGGTGCAATCCGCACGTTGAGGTCACCGAGAGCTTCCGGGCCCGGCCGATGAGAAGGTCGCCCGTGGCCGGGTAGCAGCTCCCCTCCGCGCAGCCATAGCTGAACTCGGGTTCTTGCGCGCGCGCTCCTGTTCCACACAGGACTACAGGGGGGGCAAGCGACAGGGTTGGGGGTCACAAATAGGGACACGCCCGAGAAAAAGGAACAAGCCAGAGGATTCAGAAGAAAACAATACACAATGGAAAGAAAAGAAAAAAGCCAGGAAGGCAGGGACCTGGAGAAAAGCTCGCAGAAAGCAGCCCAGACGCTTAATCCGGCCGCCCGGCCGCCAGCGGGGCGCGTCGCCCCTGGGAAGCACGCCTCCGGTGCCGCGCCCACTGCGCTCGCTCCCCACGGGGTCGGCCTCTCAGCCCTGAGGCAGATGTGCCGACCCGCCACTTGCAGGGGCCCGGGCCCAGGCCAGCCGCCCGGCGCTGCACACCCACGGGAGAGCGCGCACGTGGCAACGGGCATCCCGGGTGTAAGCGTGCGAGTGGAGATCTGTGGGTGGGGGGCGCGAGAGCATGTTCCCGCGCCCCCGCCAGGGTCGCCAGCGATTTGGTAGGGCGAGGCGCTCCGGTGTGTGGGGACGCCACCTCTCCAGGGGAGGGGTGCACCGTCCGTCCCTGCAGCCCTGGAGTGGCTTCAAGGCTTCGCCATTCTAGAAAATCACCCCGTCCAGCTGTTCCTGGTGCCACCCAGGGACAAACAGAGATGGTTAATTAAAGCCACATGGCTTCCGATCCGTTTTCAGGACAAATCCCGTGCGCAACCGGGGCACCTTCCTGGGCAACGGGGTCCTAGTCCACCCCAGGGAATCTGCCTTGAATGGTGGGGAAACTCGGGTGAACTGGTTGAGAGCAAAGCCCCGAGCGGCCACCCCAGGAGCCCGCAGCAGCCCGAGCTCTGGGCACACAGCCAGGGGGACACGGTTCCGGCGATCCCCGTGCGCCTTTCAGTCCCCAGTCACCCCCGAGGCGAGCGTGGCGACGTTTAACCTCAGGCAAGTCATTTCCAGCCCTCTCAGGATCCCCCAGGGTCCCTCTGAGGCCGGGACAAGAGTTTTGGGGGTCTTCTTTCCCATGCCCAAGCGCACCCCTTCCCCCACCGCTCCTCCGGAATTACCTAGGAAGCCGCAGGCGAGCACCTGGAGCAGCTCCATGGCGGTCGTCGCGGGCGAGGGGACGCGCGCCCGCGGGGCTGCCTGCCTGTCCTTCCGTCTTCTTCGCTGCGGAAGGGAAAAGCAAACGTTCAGAGAGAGGAGAGGGGCCCTTCCATTTCCTGCCGCTCCGCGGAGGCGGGGGCTGGGCCGAGGAAAGGGAAAATCGCGCAGCCACACTTTGTTCTCACCCGGCAGGCGCTCGCCGTGCTGTGCGCGCTCTCCCTGCTCCCGGCAGCCCGAGCCCAAAGAAGGGAATTAGAAAGTTTGGCCTTGGGAGGAACTGAGGGAGGCGCCTCTGCTCATGCGCACAAGGCGAGCGCGGCCGAAGGGGCGGGAGGCAGCAACTCGGCGGGGAGGGGGTGGGTCTGCCCCCCACCCCCAGTCTCGGGCCTCTTTTGTTTTAAAGGCGGCGCCTGTGATTTCTGCTGGGCTCGGGCTCTGTGGGACGGCAGATCCGCCACTGGGTGTGTGCCTCTAGCCCGTGCGCGGAGGGCTAGGATGCTTCGGGCTGGTGTCCGAGGTAGGTGTCCAGATCGCCAAGTGGGGGACGGGAGTGGCGCTGATCGGGACATCTTGCAGTCCCACAACGTTTACAAACGTAAGAAGTGCGTCTTGCCAACGTGCCCGAGGCTACAGACTCTCAGCTCCCAGCCTGGCGCAGGGGCAAAGCAGGTTAGCCCCTTAGAAAAGAGGATCGACCCGTTGGGCTTGTTCTTTAGGAGGCGAACTGCTCTCTCCCACCCCGTGACCCCTAATATCAAACGCACAACTCGAGGCAGGCACGACCTCGACAAGGTCTCCGCGTGAGCCGGGGACACTGCTACTGGCTGCGCGTTCTTTGCCGCATTCATTCCGGACGCGCCTGCAGCCCTCGACGTCCAGGTGTCACGGCACTGAATTATACAGCCACTTCTGTTTAGAATAACGAAACTCTGCGTCCTTCCCGAAGCCAGACAATGGCTTGATCACGTCATTTCGCAAACTATTTCCCAAACACTGTCGTTAAGGACTCCTTTATCCATCTTGCCGTGGAAGGGTTGGCTCAGTCAGCAAGCTGGGGATCTTTATGACACATTTCTCTACAATTTCTGCAAAACAACCTCCTTGGTTCCAGCAAGGATCTCCATTTTTACGCGGAGAGAGGGCTCTGAGGAAGGGTCCCTGAGAACACTCCGTGTGGCTGGGCTGAGTGACCGCGCCCATTTCCCCGGTTGGGGACCCAACCCCGCCCACTGCCTCCGAAAGAGCCGCATCTGCCGCCCTTGCAACGGCGGAGTCCAGGTCTGAACTTCCTTTAGTGCTGCTCTGGACAGGTGCCTGGAAGAGAGGAGTATGGGCCCCTTCCGGGCCACCAGGCGTTTTGATTCCCTGGGGCCTCAGGTGAAGGGCGTAATTAGCTAGTTGATCAGTTTCTAACTTAGCTGCAGTGAGACAGGTCTGGGGAAGCTTAATCATTATACTATAGGGTAAGCTGTTCCACAAGTTTGCAAACGTCCACGAGTCTGAGAAAGGCATTAATGATTCACCAAATCCGCACTTGCCTTTGCTGCAGTCTGGGGAGATCACAGAGATTAAAAGAAAAATACTAGAAGGCAAATCTCCTTCTGCTTGTTCAGCTTCTATGGAGTTCCATACACACTGGAAGCACCGAGGCGAGGGCTTCCTGACCATTGCGTCTATGAACGTCTCCCTCCAATCCCGCCTTAACCTTTCGCACTTCTCTCCCCAAAATGCACCCTCCCTGGGGTCTCCTCTGATCAAGGCTCTTTGGCTCTTACTACAAACCTGCCTCCAGTCCTTCCGTCCTCCGGAAAAACAAAGCAAGTCCCGCCCCGTCCTGCCCGCCCTCCTCGCCTTGCCTCCCTTTGCCGGGACAGCCTGCCCGCGGGACTCTTCCGCTTCCTCCCGGGTCCCCGTCATACCTGGGCTGTTATGGCTTCTGTCCCCACCGTTCCTCTCCGGGACACACTCCCCCGGAGCCTTGTCTGTTTCTCTGTGGCATGTGCTTCAAAGCGCATTCCCTCCTTCCTCAGACTTTCTCCTCGGCTCCCTGGACGCTATTCCCAAAATGCCCCACAGACGTCTCCGCTCCCGTTGCTGTTGGCATTCTCAGACCTCCCACCCACTGGTGCTCCTAGAGGTCATGCACTCCTAGAGGTCATGCACAGCAGGCGCATGCACATCCAGGCGCTCCACCCGCCGGCCTTGTCCACGCAGCTGCACTTGTAGCCTTTACGTTGCTTGGAATTTACATCCAGTTCCTAACGGCGTATGGAATAGCTCTGCTGTGCTGACACATACGGACATGAAATTCATGCACAACTGACTGTCTCTCTCCACCCAACCCTCCTAAATCAAAATGAGGCCTTCTGTCCAGTTAGTGGCGGTATAATCCACCCCAAAGCTCAAAGGCGGAAAGCTGGAGACAGGACCAGCGCCCTGATAAGCAGGGCACAAAGGTGGAGGAGCCCTTTATTATTAATGATGTAAAGACAGTCACAATAGAGTGTTAAACCTAGCATGAGGCTCTCCTGAGGCAATTGTGCAAATCACACACCCATGAAGCCAGTCCAGACGGAAAATCACAGATGGGTCCTCTCCACCCACTCCCCCACCCCATCCACCACCAGGCCTACCCCTTCCCATTTTCCTAGCAACAACTGATAGCTGTCCCCTTCTTCCTCATTGATCGAGCCCGCTCAGTCAGTCGATGGGAACTCGAGAGGGGGAGTGCGGATTGAAGAATATGTGGACTCTTGCAAGGGACGCTGCAAAAGACGCTTTATTATCTACAGCCTTCCTTTTTATACCCTCCTTGCCTTCCCGCTTGTTAACAGAACAGTCCCGCGGTTCAACACCTGATTCAAATTTCAAACAAGACAACACCTGACTTAAATTTCAGACAATAAACATTTCTTCGTGGAAAGGAACTTGGCCAAGGTCAGCAATGCTGAGGCTCTCGGGCCCTGAGGGTCCCAACAGCTCATATTGCTCTAACTCTGTCCTCCCTTCCTTGTTTAGGCTTCTCACTGCTGACCTGGATGGCCACAGGAGCCCCTGGCTGCTGTCACCACCACCCTATTCCCCTCTGTAGTCAAATCCTCCCTTATATACCCAGAAGGAGTCTTCAGAGGCACAAGCTTGAACATGTTATTTTCGTGTTTGTTCTTTCCTTGTGCATATTTGATGCCTTTATGGCTTTCTGCCACATGGGCCCTCCTTGACCTTGTCAGCCGAGTGAGCCATCACAGGTCTTTGCAGACTCCACTTAAAACAAGCCTTTTCCATGAGCCTTTCTCTTCCAATCCCTCGTAAAAGCCTGACACAGCGTACATGACATAATGCCGTAACTATTTGTTTAGCCTTTATCTCCCCCAGCAGGCACCAAGACAAGGATTGTGTAACGTTAATTTTTTTCTGCAGCAACATTAGCTAACATCCTATGAAACACATTGTAGGTGCTCAATAAATATTTTTTGAATCAAAGACTAGTCTCTAAGACTTAAAAACTTCAGTCTTTAATATACTTTCTAGCTCCCTAATATTAATTTCTTGATAGCCGAGGAGAAAAATACCAAAATGACTTCAACCTGGGAAATTTTATACATGAACAAATTCTTGTTATAGTTGATACAACTTTATTTCCGAAGGTGTCACATTTAAGAGAAATGAATCTCTGCACGCTACTGGGGACACCTAGCCCAGGGCCTGCACACTGAGCCACATCCCCAGCTCATTTTTAGTTTTGACTTTGAGACAGGGTCTGACAAAGTCAGTTCCCCAGGGCTATATGCTTGAACTTGTGATCCTCTTGCCTCAGCCTGCCAGAGTGCTGGGATTACAAGTATGCACCAGCAGGCCTGGATGTATTTCTTTGGTTAGTAAGGCTGTCACTGCTGACCAATCCCCACTTCTTGTCCCTCACTTGTACGTACTTGGACTACCTGCTTCTTCGGCATGAGGCGGTCTTTTCGGGGGACTTCCACAGCATTCTGAATAGCAGATGGGACTGCAAATTCTCTACTGTTATATCTCAAAGAATTCCAGACATATCTCCCTGAGGCATGTACTATTTTCATTTGGGAAAAAAACACCAAGAATCATTTTCAAGGCCACGTTCATTTTTGTGGTCTTACATTGCCACATGTGCCTTATTGTAAATTCCATCTGACATTGAAAAAACAAGAATGTGACATTCTAGACTTGGGTCTTTGGATCCTAAAATCTGGCTATTTATTTAAATTTCTCATGGAAAAAATTAGGTTTTGACCATTTTGAAAAGTATGCTTTGATTCAGAATCTGTCTTGTGAAAAATACCCTTATATCTTATGTGTCCACTTTCTTGCTATGTAACATGAATTTCTTTGTAGTTAAAAAAAATACCACACAACTTAATCCATTGTAAGAATATTTCCATGTTTCATTCATGAACAAACGTTTGTATGTTAAGATTTCTTGATTTTTGAGAGATGTTACAAGTTTAGGAGTAAACAGTTCAATGGCCAATAAAAACCAGGACAAATGTCAGGGTATTCTTGTACATAATTTTTATAATATGTAGAACAGCAACTTCCTTTGTATTAAACATTTTAGCCATCAGAAATTGAGGGCAAGGATTGCATTTTGTTAAACTTTATATTCCTCTCTAGTAGGGGAATATTGTAGACATCGTAGAAAATCAATATCTAATTATTAGATGAATAAAACTGAATACTTCTTATTTATACTGTTGAAAAAATCATACAGATTGCTATTGTTAACTTCTAACAGCAGTCTCCAACCTTTCTGGCACTGGAAATCAGCTTTATGGAAGACAGTTTTTCCAAGGATAGGGAATGGGAGGAGACAGGATGGTGCTGGCATCACTACCGCAGCTCCACCCCAGGTCAGACATTAGATTGTCCTAAGGGGCACGCAACCTAGATCCCTCACATGGGCAGTTCATGGAGGACTCATGTTCCTGTGAGAACCTAACGTGGCTAACCTAAGAGGATGCCAAGATCAAGCGGTCACGACTAATGAGAAGCTGCTGTAAATGCAGATGAGCTCTGCGAGGCTGCCCACTGCTCACTTCCAGTTCGGTTCCTAGGGGCCACAGACCAGCAGGTGGGGCCCTCTGCTCTATAACATGGAAATCATCAGGGCCTTACTTAGGCAGAGACAGGCTATGGCCTTAGTCCTGGACCGTAACAGACACTGCCATGACAGCTTGCCGTCCTAGCCGTTTTCTTCCACCCGGAGGTTTCCTTGGGCCCTGGAGGAACCAGTCCTTGCACATTTTTAACCCAGATCTTTTGGATGAGGTCATTCCCTCCCTGCGGTCCAGGCTTCTCAGCACGTTTCCATCTGCATCTTCCCAGTGATTGGCTCAGAAATGTGCAAGAAATTTAAATTTTCCCCTTAGGGTGAATCTGTAACATTTGTGGGAATTATGGGAAGAAAATCTTTTTTTCTTTTGGGTTTGAAATTATGATTGTCAACCTGGAACTGGTAGAGGCTGCTCGAGACTGGAGTCAATCACAAAGACAGTAGAAAGGTAGATTCCCTATACTTCATTTTGATGTATTTTCATCCATTTATGCCAGAAGCCATCACCTTACCTTACCAATACCAATTACCTTAACCAATGACGTTTTTCTGGACATGCACTGTGAAAGCTATAAACCTCTGTTACTGTTAATCGGTGATTTGAAGTTTTTCTAAACTGCAACATAAAGCTGGGTATGGTTGCGCACACCCTTAATCCCTGCATTTGGGAGGCTAACGCAGAAGGATTGCCATGAATTCCCGGCCAGCCTGGGTTACATCATGAGTTCAGGACCAGCCTGGAGCACAGAGTGAGACCCTGCCTTAAAAAAAAAAAAAAAAAAAAAAAACCTGCAACATAACAAACACAGCTCATACTGATGCTGGCAAATCTTTATCAGCACCATCTGTAGTCACCTGATCACTTCCAGCCTTTTGGCTGAGATCACATGTAGTATCTGATCAGTTTAAAAATGGCCATCAGAGGCCATCATGCTAAGTGAAATAAGTCAGACACAGGAGGTATTGTTTATCTTACAAGAAACCCAAAATATAAAAAGTGAAATACACAGAAGACGACGGGACCCGGAAGGTAGACTTTGTAGATACAGACAAGGGTTCTGGGAGAAGGGCAGTAGGTCAGGGAGGCTGAGGGAAATAAAAAAGATTAAAGATGTGCTGCCAATATGCACCACTGCCCCAAGGTAGATGTAACCAGGCATCACCAACATAGAATAATTAGTCACCTACTAGGCATCTGAAGAGTTGTCCTAAGTGAGAGTGCCCAAGTCTGTTTGGATGTCTTAAGGTAGGCACAACAGTAGGCCTCAGAGGCCTCCTCTGGGATCTGCAGCCTTCTGCAAGACCACAATCCCCCTGCCCTTTGCTTCCCAACATGGCAGCAAGATCCACTCAGAGACAGCGTGACAACATCTGTCCATCTATGATCACGACTTTCGCATCTCTTTCTAGCTGCAGTGTATGTTTAACAGGAATGCCACAGACACATTTTTACATGGGACAAGGTTTTTGGGGGGTTTTGGTCCACTTTTTCTGCTTTTTCTCTTTCTTTTTCTTCTTTTGATACAGGGTCTTTCTCTGTAGCCTAGACTTGTCTTGAACACACTAGGTAGCCCAGGCTGGCCTTGGACTCAGGACAATCCACCTGCCTCAGCCTCCCGAGGGCTGGAATTACAGGCACGCACCACCACACCCAGTTTTATGTGGTGCTGGGGAACCAACCCAGGGCCTGTGCTTGCTAGGCAAGCACTTTAACCACTGTGCCACTCCTTCTGTCTACTATTTCTTCTTAGTATATGGACTGATGTGGGCACCTGGTTGCTAATCTGGCTCTTTAGAGATATTGATGCCTGTGGTAGGGCTGGAAAGCTGCAGGTAGGCTCTGTTAGAGAAAAATTTGTCAGATCTATTGGAGAATTAATATAAAAGCACTCAATTAACCATCAACCCAAGCCTCATTCTCCTAATGTCTCAGTCTTTACTCATGACAGAGTTTGCTTGTTTAGTGAAAACGCTGATATCAGACTGAGTAAGTAGCTAACGCTCAGGGTTGATTTTAAGTTTTAAGGAAAACCTTATTTTTTTTGAGACAAAGTCTCACTCTTTAGTCCAGGCTGACCCTGAACTCACTATGGAGCCCAGGCTAGCGTTGGACTCTTGGCAATCCTCCTGCCTCAGCCTCCAAGTGCTGGCCTGCACCACCATGCCTGGCGTATGTGGTGCTGGGGAATTGAACTCAGGGCCTTGTGCTTGCCAGGCAAGTGCTTTAACTGTTGTGCCAGTCCTTCAGCCCCAAACTAAAAATCTCTTAAAGCAATCCATCTATCTAAATTTTATTCTAAAGAATAATTTTTTTTTTATTTCAGCTAATGGTGTGTTTATTTCCTTCTGTTTTCTAAGAATGCATGGTTCAGTAAAAGCCAGAGGAGGGAAAAAAATCAGTTTTATTGTTTATGTACTTCAAGGCTTTTGGTTTTGAGCCAGGGCCTTTGTACTTAGCTATATCCTGGCCCTTCTTTTACTTTTCATGTGGAGACAGTGTCTTGCTAAATTGCCTAGGTTGAACTCAACCTTGCTATCCTCCTGCCTCAGTCTCCCAGAGTACTGGCATTATAAGTGAGAGTCACTATATTGGACTATATTTTAAGTTACTAAGGTTTCCTTGACTCTGCCTTTTTTTTTTAACCCAGACTTTGTCTTTCTCTATTTGAAAGGTCAAGGTCAATTTCTTAGTGAGCCTCTAAAGCCTTCCCTCTCCTGCCTTGTGTTCCTAGTCATGTGGCCAGCGCCTAGTACTTAAGAAATACTTCTTGGAGGAAAACTACTTATGTAACCTCTATTTTTTTTTTTTTTTAATTTCCACGGTGCTGGGGATTAAAACCAGGGCCTCATGTATCCTGTGCACACACTCTACCGCTGAACTACATCCCCAGCCTTGACCTGTATTTCAAACCCAGTAAGGTCCAGGCCCTATCTTTGGGCCCAAGACTCAAGCTGATACACCTGCAGCAAGAGAGTAGGTGGACTCGTTTACCTCTTCCATCTCAGTCGTTAATTATTACACAGGAAACTGGGTTGAACCTGCAAGTTCTGCTACCACACATGGTACCCAGAGCAGATCCTAATTCCCAGTCCACTATGTGTTCTCCTGGGAAACAGGATCTCTGCTCTCAGACCATCTCAGAAGTGACTCCGAAAAGCCACCTCCTCTCCCCTCCCCTCCAGCAGGATCTTGCCTCCTCGCTCTCTGCCTACCACAATGCCCTGGGCCTCCTAGATAAAGCACTGCAACTGCAGCCCTTCCCCGAAAAGGCCTGCTGCTCAGGAGAGCGTTATGTCATCCAGGCTGCTGCCAAGGCCGCTGATCAGATTTATGAAGGGCAGCTCTGCCCCCAGCGCTGAGCGGCTTCCTTCTTAGCGCTCAGTCCCCCTCCAACACCAGGCAGGGTCACGCAGCGGGCTCCCTGCCAGCCACGATGTGTTTGCTCTCTTCAGCATGACTAACGCGCGCATGTTAGCCTCCGTGTCAGCCAGAAGTTGGGACTACACGATTTCTCTGTGCTCCTGCTTGGAAATCATGAACCATAGTAGGCCACGGTCTGGCTATCTACCAAGAGGTGGTGATAGTAACCATTGTCTGGTCACCTTTGACTCCAGCCGCTCTGCCGGCCCACCTTCCTGGCACCATAAGCCTGATCAGCAACATCTCTCTCGTTCTTGGCATTTCCGGTACCTCTGTCATGGGCCAGGCCCTGCTGTGTAGACAGCTGTAGATCCTACTTTTAAAGAAGGCCAGGTTGCTTTAAATATGCTATTGGTAAAATAAGCAAGAGCTAAAGTTTCAAATGACAGAAAACCTTTTATTCTGGCAGTGCTGGGGATCAAACCCAGGGCCTCCTGTATGCTAGACAAGTGCTCCACTGTGGAGTTATCCTCCAGCCACCAAAACGTAATTTTCTATTTCTACAAATAAAAACAAAGACACTCCTTTATATGAACAAGTGATACAGTTCTACAAAGACCCACAGTAAGAACAGTAAGTACTGTGGGGAGAAGATATAGGGATTGCGGTTGGGATGGGAGTTAAAGATGCTTTACTTTTTAAAAAGTAAGGTATTTGTCTATATTAGCATATTTTTTTTGAGGCAGGGTCTTGCTGTGTAGTCCAAACTGGTCCTGAACTCATTATATAGCCCAGGCTGGCTCATGGTAATCCTCCTGCCTCAGCCTCCCAAATGCTGGGAGTCTAGACATGTACCACCATGCCTGGCTTATGCGGTGCTGGGGAATTGAACCCAGGTCCTTGCACTTGCTATGCAAGGGCTCTAACTGCTGGCTATTCTTCCAGCCCTGTATTGGTACACTTAAAAACAAAAATTCTTAGCAAAAGCTGGTTTTGAAGTACAAATGTGTGCAATACACTGAAGACAGGGGACTGCAATAGTTAATCAAGTCTTGGTTCTTTCTTTGAAATACAAATCCGGTGTGTCACCATCACCAAAGAATGTACTAAACAGCATGCCAAGCTGCTGGGGTGTCGGGTCCCTGGGGGCCTTTGGTCACCGGCGATCAGGGATCAGCGAAGTCTGGGGCAGCAGGGTCTTCAGCGGCCGTGAGTAGGACGGAAGAAAGAACTTCCAGGAGACTGAATCACTGTAACATCTAGTTTATTGTCCGCGGAGCCAGGCTTGCAAGCCGTCGGAAGAGGAGGGCCGGCCAGGTCGCTCTCCGATGAGAGGAATTTTGGGGTCTGAAAGTCACCTAATTTGCATGGCGGGTCTTTTGAAACCTGATCACGTGGTTTCTGGGAAGGGTCCTAGGGCAGGGGGAAATTGGGAATTTGAGTAGAGCGAAACCTGAGCTGTGGGCCGTCCTGGGCCTGGGACCGGAGGGCGTGGCCCCACCTCTGGCGGTCTTGAGATGAGTTTATCCGGGTCTGGGCCGCCTTCTACCTTCCGTTGTCCCGGCCTAGTCTGGGTCCCACACCATGCCACGGGATGGGGCCATGGCAGGTCTTGTCACCTGAGCGTCTCTACCCATGACATAAGCACAAAGCCAATGTATGGGGTCTTCGGCATCTGCCCTCTATCATGTGATTGCGGTCTCTGTGTCCCCGGCCTGTTCGGCCCTCCCACCTGCCTCCCCC
>PVKB01005744.1:0-85870 GCA_004027205.1 Ctenodactylus gundi
TGACTGCTCATGAAAGAAATAGGATGTTTGAAAAATAAAAAGAGGAAAGAAAGAAACTGGTAGCATTAAATCTCAGCCAACTGAATGAGGAGTAGAGAGGATCACGTCTAGAAACATCAGGCTTAAGGGAAAGTTCAGAGAGAAAGACAGGCATGAATAGAAGTTGGCTTTCGCTACGGGGACTTGCTAGCAGTCTGGGGGTAGGACTGGCTTCAGTACGGACGGGCTCAGGAGCTCAAGTGACGTCATGGGGTACAGCACAGGTAGCTATGTGCTCCCACAGGGAGCTCTTCTTAAGACAGCCAGGTAAGTGGCAGCTGTAGTTTCAGACTTACCATAATTCCAAGTTTAAGTCCAGCAGGAAGTGGAGCCCACTGGCCTGAGTAAACATCTCATTGGCTGAACTGGGTCATATGGTCATTCCTGAACTGACGGCGGGTGGGTGGTGCGTGCAATGCTTTAATTGGACCGAATGGTATTTCATGCCCACCAAGAGGGTGAGAACAAGGCAAAGTCAGTGCCAGCCTCTTTCACGAACTGACAGTGAGAGAAGGGGAGTCTCCCCCAAAGCCAACGTCATTCCCACAGGTGTGAGGTCAGCGTCAAGAAAGCAGAAGCCTAAGCTGGACTAGTGGTGCAGGCCCGTCATCCCAGCACTCTGGGAGGCTGAGGCAGGAGCATCTAAAGTCCAAGCCCAGCCTGGGCGTCTCGGTGACTTGGCATGACCCTGTGTCAAAATAAAAAATAACAAAAATGAGCAGGAGATGTAACTCAATGTGAAAACACTAGAGTTGATTCTCAGCACAGCAAAGAAATAATTTTAAAAATGAAAAATGAAAAAGAAAGAAGAAAGAATGATATCAGAAAAGAGCCAATCTTTCTAAAACATCAATGATAATGAAAAGGGATTTTAATGACTTTTATAGAAAAAAGAATACTGGAAACAAAAGACCCACTTCTTTGGTTAAAATAGTGTGTTAAAAAAAACTTTGGAATTTCTTTCTAGTTTTAATCTACTTGGCCAGAGATGATAGCTTGCCTTCCTGCTGTTAGGAAATAAGGAATCTGAGTAAGGTTTATTTGTGCACGGGTAGGTGATCAATTTTGGGAGTGTTGGCACAAGCCCTCAACAAAAACAGTCTCTCTTTCCAGGACACAGTTTTGCTATCTATGAGCGGTAGACTTGAAGCTCCGTTCGCTTTAAGTTGGCTATCCTGAGCTCCCACAGATAAAGGGGGGCAGGCTCACTAACATCAAACTTCTGTCAATTTGCCCCTCACGCTTCTGAGAGTTTATGCTCAGTATAATTCCAGGCTATGGTCTCCGCTGCATTAAAGTTCATGGACCAGAGTACGACTTCATTATTGATCATAACTTTTATCAGCATCAAATGACTCCCTTTTGCCTTGAACTTGGCACTGTCTCTAACGTGCCTTCTCCTGCCTGGTGCTCCCTTTTGGCTCCCATTTTCTGGGTCTATTTATGCTGGGGGAAAGTGGCACAGTGTCTCTCAGGGTGAGCAGAGTTCTTCATCTTTGGTTATGTATCCATTCCTTATCTTTGGGGCTGAGAGGCAAAATTCAGACACAAACTTGAAGCATGGCTATTCTTGATGCAGGTGGGGATCCAGGCTGAGCAGGACCCTCATGGCTCCCAGGTCACCTTGTGGGAGGGCATCACTGAGCCACCGTCTTTGTCCCAGGGCAATGGACAATCTTCTCAAAGGAAGAGAAAGTGTCTTAGTTTCTTCCTTGTTACTGGGACGCAATACCCGACACCCACAACTTTAAAGGTTTATTTGAGCTCACGGTTTCAGGAGGTCTCAGCCCCGTTATACATGGCTGGTGACGGTCTAGCAGAGAGCCAGCTGGAAAGAAGCTGTTCATTCCATAGTGGATGGAAAGTGGAGTGTGAGAGAGGGGTGGAACTAGTGTATATCCTTCCAAGTTATGCCTCAATGACCTGCACTTACTGGGCCACGCCCCAGTGATCTGTACCTTCCAGCCAGCCCCTTCCACTTAACAGCACGGAAAGTCAGTGGATTATCCCCCCGATTGGGTCACGTGCTGATCATGAGGCTGTTGGGGACATTCCAGATCCAAACCACAACCGAGGCACGTGCCTTATCCCACTTCATCAAAGGTGGAGGGTGTGAATTCTGAATCTACAGATCAGCACGTTTGTCCATGCAAGACAGGAAGAGGGACAGTCAACGTCAAGTTTATACCTAGAAAAGGAAGCTGGTTTGGCTGGACCTCAGCGTGGCTTCACTGAGAACAAGTCTTGTCTGCCGGGCCTTATGGTGCAGGCCTGGAAGCCCCGCATGGTGGGAGGCTGAGGCAGTAGGATCTCAAGTTTGAGCCCAGCCTGAGCAACTTAGTGACTTAACGAGACCCTGTGTCAGAAAAAAAAAAAAAAAAAAAAAAAAAAAAAAAAGTCTGGGGCTGTAGATCAGGCCTTGGCCTCAATTCCCGGTACCCTCCCCAAAAGTCTTGTCAAATAACAGAATCTCACCCTATGGGACTTGAAGGTTTCATTTATTTATTTTTTTAGTTAAAAAAATGAAAAAAGAGAATAGAATAATGAACACAATGTACTCGTCCCCTCAACTTTCAACTCAGGGCTCATTATGTTTCACTCGCAGTCAGTCTCTCCCTCCATCCCTCCCCTGCTATTCTGAAGCTACTCCTCAAAGCTATAAATAGTTCACTGTGTGGAAAATGCCCTTGACCACAGTACACACCATTACCACGTCTGTACCAAGGACTAGTGCTGCAAAAGAAGTCACCCCAAAACTCTGTGGCTTTGATTGCTTTTTAAGTCTAGAGATCTGATCAGATTAAGATTGAATTTTTTTGTTTTAGTCTTGGCAAAGTCCTGTACCGCTTAGAAGTCTTATGGGGACAACAGAAGCCACCTCAGCGTCTCAGCAGAGGAGGGGGAGCTGGGGAAAAACTTCTTAAGACAGGATCTAGAATGTCAAAGCTTTGTCTCCAACTTCAGGGGACCCCACCCTCTTGCTGCCAGGTCCCCTGAGGGGTTGCATGAAGGGTCATGGCTGGAGCAACAGCAAAGGAACCCAGCAACCCAGCCAGAAGTGGTACATCCCGTCTTAGTCACTCTGTCATTGTTGGGACAGACACATTACCCAACATCCACATCTTAAGGGAGGAGAGGCTTCTTCTAGCTCATAGTTTCAGAAGGTCTCAGTCTGGTCATGGGCAGCTGGCTGTGGTGGAAGCACCTAGCAGAGGCTCAGCAGGAGGAAAACCTGTTCACAGTGTGGTGGACAGGAAGTCAAGTGGCGCGGAAGTTTGGAGCTAGCATATGTCCTTCCGGGTCACTCTCCAGTGTTCCGCCCTTCCAAGCAGGTCCCACCTCTTAACAGTAGCTGGTGCCATAGGTATACCACAACATCCAAATCCATGAAGCTTGGGTGGCATCCCAGATCCAAACCACAAGTCCCATCTCTCTTCTCCCACCACGTCCCCTGTGTGTCTGCATGGAGCCAAACGGAGAACCAACCGGTCAAGGATAAAGGCGTTGCTGTGGTTTGAATACACGCACCAGATTTCATGTGTTGGGAATTTAATCCCTAGTGAGCAATGTTGAGAGGTGAGACCTTGAAGAGGCGATGGCGTTGCCCTTGTGGATTAGTGCTACCATGGCAGGAGTGAGTTTGCTAGCCCAGGAGTGGGTTCCTGGTCACAGGGCAAGTCCAGCCCCTTCCTTCCTGCCGCTGTCCTCTCTCACCCCTCTTCCTTTCTCCACGAGATGCTGCAGCACAATGACTCTTGCCAGACACGGATCCTGTTTCCTTACTTCAAGAACGTACTGTTTATTATACATTACCTAGCCTCAGGCCTTCTGTTTCAGCAGCAGAAAACAGACCAACACAGGTGATTTGCAGAATGTCGGTCCTAGCACCTCAAAGCAGAGTGTGTAAGGCACTAGCCCCTTCTTCATAGGTGCCCGGTAGGGGAGCACTGGCTTAAATGATTCTCTTTTGATGTGCTGTCAGCGTTGTTGGTGGTATTGCAATCCAGTAATTCACTTGGGACAGCCAAGTTAGCAGAGTGTTTGGCAGGCGCATCGTGACATCCTTGGGGAGGAGATGGAGAAGTACAGACCAGGTGGAAAGGCAGCCGGGTGGAACAGCGCTTAGATAAAACACACAGCACCGGATGAGCAGCTCAGGGTCACCCGAGCGAGGGCTCAGGTTGAGTTTGTCTTTGACACCTGCACCATCTGGCATTTTACCAACGATAGGAGTGAAGGGAAAGAGGTGTTTGCTGAGGGCAGCATTGTTGGCTTTTAGCCCTGTTGTGGCATGGACAGGAAGAGGTAATATTTGTGCAATTCACCGAGAAACCCCAAGGCTGGGCAGCCTTGCATGACCAGGCTGGCCTCCAGTCATCCCAGGCCCCCCTGCTGTGCCTCCCAGGGCTGAGAGGTCAATATCTAGAAACATTTAAAACCTATTCCCGGTCCCTGGCTGGGAGGCCCGGATTGTCCCTCACATTACAGCCACTCTCCGCGAGGTCCCCAGGGCAAGAGCCACTGGGAAGTCACACGGATTTGATCTTTGCTGTGTTGATGTCTGAACTCAGGAAAGAGCTCTCTGTACCCTGAGTTGGGCCAGACCTGGAGGTACCAGCCTATACTACCAGCACTCTGGGAAGCTGAAGTTAGGGAAACTACAAGTTTGAGACCAGCCTGGGCAATTTAATGACTTAGGAATCTCAAAATCAAAACCAAAAATGGGCTGGGGATGTAGTTCAGCGCGAAGACCCTGGGATCAATCCCCATTATTGGAAAAACCAACCAACCAACCAACCCCAACCCTGATTTGGGTCACATGGGCTCAATTTGCATTTCAAGGGGCAGGGAGGGACTTTCATTCCTCCATGCTGTATTCAAGCAGGTTCCTGAACCCAGGGGCAAACGGACCAAAGTTCTAAGACCTCACTGCAGATCCAGCCCCTTTCCTGCAGGGGAGCGTCACAGCCTCACGCTCCTGCACAAGAAGAGCCCACCCTAGGAAGTGATCCAAGCCCTTGTGGGAGCGGCTCATGGTGCCCTGGGCCTCTGCCCACAGATCCTGTGGCCCACTGCCGTTGGGGGTTCTGCAGCCTGGACCTCAGCTCCGGCTCCCTGCCTGTGCGTGGAGGAGTGTGTCTGTTCACTGCTATATACGGAAGTAAGCCAAGGGTCTCGGGTCTGAGGGACAGGCGGGTGCCACGTTTGCTTCTGGGTGCAGCAGAGGGCCACGGGTCTGGGTGACTTGTGAAGCTGCGATCACGGTGCTGGCTGGGGCTGCAGTTGGTGAGGTGTGACGGGCTGAAGGACTCCTTCCAAGGCACTGCTAGGCCTTTGGCTTTGGTGGTTTCTTGCCGTGTGGGTCTCTCCAGGAGACTGTTGCCATATGGCTTCCTGAGTGACGAGGTAGGGGTGTGGGGAGAAGGGACAGGAGGAGAAGGGTGTAGAGGGTGAGGGGACAGGGAAGAGGACAGGAAGGGGCAGGGAGGGAAAGGAGGAGTGTGTGAGCTGAGCCTGGCAGGGTCCCTCAGCGTGTGGTACATCGGGCAGGTGACTTCTGTGCTTACCCTGCGTCTCTCACATTCCTTCCCCTCCTGAGGCCAGGAAAATCAAGAGACCAACCTGGGGAGGCCCCGGTCTGGAAGGGTGTCCTGGCAAGGGAGTGGATCTCTGGCCAAAAGGAGAGTGGACCAGAGGGAGGGGAAAGATAACCCTCCTCAGGACTCCCATGTCCAGCTCAGGCCTCCTGCTCGGTCCAAATCATCCCGTGGGCTCTGTCCTTCCAGGAGAAAAGCCTGTCCACTGTGGCACGGAGAAGCATGTTCCCTGTGTTCTTCCCCTGTGCGGTACTGGGATGGGCACGGCACTATCTCCTGGTCCTTTTTGTATTTTTGAGTTTTGAGACAAGGTCTTGCTAAGTTGCCCAAGTTGGGCTTGATCTTGAGATCTTCCTGCTTCAGCCTCCCAGGTTGCTAGGATTACAGGAAGGGTCACTACATCTGGCTAAGTTATTTTGGTCAACTTTTCACCTCCGGCCTTTGATGGATGCTGAGGCCTGCTCAGGAACGCCTCTCACTATTATGTCTGTCTAGGGCCTGTGGTTCTCTCTGTCTTAATAAGTTCCAGGCCTCTGTGGCCGATCCAGGTCACAGTCCCCATGGTCCCCATACCCCTGGGTCGGGTGATGATGCCGGAGGTTTAGGCTGTCACCCTCCCCTCTAGATCATAGGTGTCCAACCTTTGGGCGGGACTGGGCTGCACTGAGCGAAGAGGCATCTTGGCCCACGTATATAATATGTAGCATAGTTAATGTATATAAATAACCAAACTGCCCTTTAATTTTTTTATTATAACCTTTTTAAAAAGAGGGCAACAAAAACACAAAACCAGTGGGATGCTTGACCTTGTTTTTGTTCATGTATTAAAAGTGCACCCCCAAAAATCTCAATGTTTTAAGAAAGTTTGTGGATATGCAAATTATGAATGCAGCCGAAGCCTGGGCCTCATGAGGCCTGAGGGGCGTGAGGTGCACAAGACTGTGCCAGGTCGTTTCGCTTGCTGAGATCACCGTGTGAGTGCCCTCCTTGAATCTGCTCAAGGGAAGAGAAAGGAGCAATGAATACCTGGGGGTCCAGGCGCTCAAATGACTTGAATTGTTGGGAAAACATCCTTTATCCACTCACCCGTGCATGCCATGCTAGCCGTCCACCTAGCTACCCCTCACTCACCAGGTCATGTGCCACTGAGTCCATCCATCCGCCACCCATGCCTCTGTGCGCCACCCACCCATCCGTCGTCTGGATCCCCACTCGCCCGCCATCTTCCCATCCCTCCACCCATCCATCATCCAATCATCCATTCACTTGTTTGTGCATCCATCCCATCTCCATCCAACCATCCATCTACCCAGCCACGTGTTCACCCGCCATCTGTCACCCAGCATCTGTCTCGTGTAGGCACTGTGATGAGCCGCCCAGAACCCTGTAATGAAGGACTTGATGCCCCAAGAGCTGCTCATGTGCGGCTTGTCTCTTCTGGGATTATCCTGCCCTAGGTCCCACCCCTCCAATGGCCGACGGCTATGAGAGTCTAAGGTTCTGGTCCCTTTGGCCCACCAGGATGCCCCTGGGGGCTCATGTGTTCCACAGCTCCTTGTGGTGCTGGCGACTGCAGCGTGCCCTTCCCCCTGCCCACCCTTGCTTTCATGACCCACCTAGACACACCCAGAAGTGTGCGCCATTAATCTCCAAGTGAATCCCAAATCCGATCAGGTTGACACTCCACCCTAATGGCCATCACGTATGTCATGGACTCTTCCATCCAGAAATGCATCCATCCATCCATCCATCCATCCATCCATCCATCCATCCCATCATTCAGGAGGTCTGCGGTTCCCTACCCCTTGCTCTGTGTAACAGAGTTGGGCACACTGGAACACAGATGTTGGCTACAGAGGGTCTCACCCCTGAGGAGCTCATGGTCCAACAGGAGTAGATAGATCTGTCCATGTGCAGTGCTGACAAGAAAGGCAGAACAAGGAGTGGCCAGCTCAGACTGTGGGGACCAGGAAGGCTTCACGGGGAGGCAGAGTTTAAGTTGGGCCATGGTAGATGGCGGACGGGAACTAGAACTCTGTGATGGGGAACTGGAACGGAAGTGGCTCTTCACTCAGCCTGGATAGACTGTGCAGAGCGTTGGAATGAGAAGCATCTGACAGGGGGGACGTGGCAGGTGTGACAGCTGGGCACAGCTGGACCTGGGGTGACCTCGTGACACCCACTTCCTGTGCACCCCACCATGCCTCTCTCCCACAGAGCCCTTCCAACCACCTGCCTCCTCTTCGCTCCAACAGGAAGTGTGGCTTGGTCACCAGCCCAAGCCTTGCAGTACAGCCACCCCGGGCAGGTCCGCAGGCCGAAGCGGGGAGAAGGGTAGCGGGCCTTCCTGGCTGCAGAGAAGAGGGGGAGGCATTCCTGGCAAGCTCCTTCCCCCAGGTGACCGCTCCCTAGAAAGCTCTTCCTCTAGCTCCCTTCTGGCCACATAAGAAGCCAGGTGGGCCAGCTGGCTGGGGAGCTTCATGGGCTAACGAGGCCAAGGTGACAGCATGACCAGATATGCTCACAGATGGCGACCTTGACCTGGGCCAGCTACAGAGCCCCTGGCCTCTGCCATTGACTGACCCTGACCACAGACGGAGCTGGTGCCTGGCTACAGAACGGGCCCCACACACCAGTCAGTCAATTAATCAGCCACGTGACAGCTCTACATGGAAGGGCTTCAAGAGCTGCTCTGTGCTCCAGAGAGGGGCCGGGGTGGGTGGAGGCTTCGCCTCTGGGCTGTGGCTACAGGGCTCTGCGATGTCCCAGGGGTACAGCCGAGGCTGGAGCAGGGTGCTGAGGAGGCTGGCTGCCAACTCAGTAATGCAAAGGGCTGCTGGCACGAGCTCCCCAGCGGACGAGGTGCCTAGCAGGTGCCATTCCAGTGATCAAAGCTCAGTGACTTTTAAACAGGATGCGGGCTTGGAGCGCTGCCTTCCCTGGACGCACTGTTCACCAACCGAGTGACGTGGGACCACGACTTAGCTTCTGGGAGGCTCAGTTTTTGCATCTGTGTGACGAGGATGAGGTCTGCATTCGCTGCCCTGCAGAAAGGGCTCAATAAGACTGTGGGCAGGGTGTGTGGTGCTCCGGGAATGCTGATTCCCTGCAGACATTGTTATTTTTATTCACTATGTACAGCTGGGGATCAAGCCCAAGGCCTTCACACTGACCCACATCCCCAGCCCATGTCTGATTTTGAGACACGGTCTTGCTAAATCGCTAAGTTGCCCCGTCTAGGCTTGAACTTGCGATCCTCCTGCCTCAGCCTCCCAGAGTGCTGGGATGACAGGCATTGTTAGTATTGAGACTTTTCACAGCAGGAGAGCTGTGAAGATCCTTGTTCCAGGCCTTTGAGAAGGATCACAGCGGCTCTGCCCCTCCTGGGATGGCAGGAGGGTGGGCCAGCCTAGCACAGGGGCAGGCTGGGTACCACATCTCCTCTCAATCCTGCCTCTGCTCTCCCAGCCCTGTGGCCCCTTGGACTTAAAGCCTGGGGAGGAGAAAAGGACCAGGGACTTCCATCGATGGGGAACATCAGAAAACACTCTTTCTCTCCTGCCTCCTCCCTTGGGCAGGATTAATGCCATCCTGCCGCGTCTGTGAGAATTTCTGGTTACCACGGCAACCCCCGCACGGGGCGGGCCTGGCCTGGGCGTGGGAAGCGGTTTCCAAGGCAGCTCTGCCTTCAGGTCTGAGGCTTAGCTGGAATCCTGGGATGAGAGGGCGGGGCCTGGGTGCTTAGGGCAAGACCCAGGCTTTCGGGGACCCAGGATCTGTGCCCTCAGAGGTGCTGGGGATGTGCTGCCTGGCCCTCACCCTTCCCGGTGCCTCAGGAGCATGCCTCGACCTGTCCTCGCCCCTGGTCCCAGCCCTCCTCTCACTCTGCAATAATTTCCCTGTGTCCCCACCAGCTCTAACTCAGGACGACGCTGCCAGGGAAGGAATTTGAGGGGACAGAATAAGTTTTAATAAAACTTAGACTTGCTCATTCGCTTTGCAGTTTGAAAGCTTGCAGTGGCTTCCAAGTGCCCCCAGGGCAATGGCCGCGCCCTTTCGGGCAGTGGGCTCCTGTGCCCTGTTCCATCGTCCTAGTCTCTTTCCCTGCTACCCCCAAACCCCCTCCCTCCATTCTGGGGAGTGTTATGGTTTGGATATGGACCGTACCCTAAAAGCCTTACATTTGGAGATGATTCAGATCCTGGTAAATTCACTGGCTTCCTGTGTTGCTAAGAGGCAGGGCCTGGTGGAAGGGGGCGTGACCCACAAGGGTGTAAGCTAGTCCTGCCCTCTCTCCCTCTCCTGGCTTTCTGCCACGCTAAGCCGTGAAAACTTCTATCTGGCCGGGCCTCTGCCAAGCCCTTACGTCACTGCCAGCTGCCGTGCGTGGACTGAGACCTTCTGAAATTGTGAGCCAAAGTAACCCTCCCCTTTCTTAAGTTGTGAGTGTTGGGTATTGCGTCCCAGCAACGAAGAAATGAATCGAGATGGGTCTATTCAGTGTCCGAGGGTGGCTGTCCCTCAGGGCCAGCCACTGTGCGATGACATCTGGACAAAGAATGAAGGAAGGTCCAGCATTGTGGGAGGCTGAGACGGGAAAATCACAAGTTGGAGGCCAGCCTGGGCAATTTGGTGCCTTAAGGACTTGTCTTAAATAAAAGTGGCCTGGGGGTGTAACTCAGCGTAAGAGTTCTGATCCACATACCTCACACACACTCTAAGAAGGAAGGAAGGAAGGAAGGAAGGAAGGAAGGAAGGAAGGAAGGAAGGAGGAAGGCCCCTGTCTGTCCTGGGCCAGCTCTCCTGGAGGATAGGTGGTGACAAGGGGCCTTGTGGTATTCCTCATGGACTTGGGGTGCACAGAATAGCAGAGAATTTCCAGTCCTGAGCATTTAGTGCTTTGAAGCTTCAAAAAATAAAACAATCCCCCCACCCAGCAGCTGGATCCTCTGTGCCAGGGAAGAGCCGGGAGCCGCTGAACTCTGGGAAGTGGTGTAGCCATGGGTCATCTGTCCCACAGGGATTGTGCAACTGTTGCAAAGACCACCGGAAAGGAGGGCAGGAGCCTGGAGGGTCAGAGCCAGGACTGCAGGAAAATGGCAGAGTGTTTGGGATAATTGATTATAAGTAACTCCTTGTAATCCTGGGGCACAAAGAATTTTGCATCTTGCGTTGAGTGTGTAATTTAATTTTTCCCCCAGAGGAGTTGAGAGAGAGAGAGAGAGAGAGAGAGAGAGAGAGAGAGAGAGAGAGACTAGATGACATGGTTCCTGTTACTCCTGCCTCTGACCCCTGACTGCCTTGGTGTTCTGCTGGCCGCCCAGGAGGAGAACTGGGGACAGAGAGGGAACACAAGGCTGCCTGGATTAGGAGACTTCCTCCCTGAGTCCCAGCTTGAGGTCACCCCGGTCCCTTGAGGAGTCAGTGTTGCTTCTCCCCAGAGCTGCCCTGGTCAGGCCTTTCCCCTCCTGTCCCGGGCCTCCTGTCCCCCCTCTGATCACCCCCTCTGTCTTCCTGGAAACTTGCCTGCTCCCTCTGAGGCCCATCTGAAGCATTTATTCCCCTTTTGTTCCAGCCCTGCTTTTGGGGGTGCTCACGCAGGCCAGGCTTTCCTGACACCATCACAGATGCCCCCCTTCCCTGCGGAGTCTGGGAAGGGGGGCGTACACATCCGCATTCCTAGGAAGGGCCTGCTTCCTGCACTCTCCCTCCCTGGGCTAAAATCTCAGTATCTGCCATTTCCGGTTCCTTCCTCTGCAGCGGGTCCCACGCACTCTTCTTGGCCTGCAGAGTGAGTGGTTATGATCCAGAGGCCAGGGAGGACTTCATGGCAGAGGAAGGTCACTCAGGGACTGCTGTGGCCTCAGGGGCAGATTGGGGAGGTGTTTGGGGACAGAGCGCCAGCTCTGCAGGTTTGCAGCCGTCCCCACAGAGGATGTGGGGGTGGTTTTGAACTTTCTTTGTATTATTCCATACTTTCCCTATCATCTCAAAGGTATTTTTTTTCTTAGAAAAGATTCTTGTCCACTCCACTTTGGCCTGCTTCTACGCTGCCCACCTTATACGGACCCCAGGGGCCAGCTTGGGCAGGAGACCAGGACGCAGAGCCTTACCTTAATCTTCTAAGACTTAAGTAACGGGCTCGACTGTTTACCTGCTGTATGACCATAGAGGAGTTCATCAACCACAGTGCGACCATTCAGAGCATTATGCCAACTTAAGGGAGTTGGGGAGCACCCAGCTAATCCACGGGGCAGAGCTCTGAGTGTGAGTGGTTGACTTGCAGCCAGCAAATGAGGGAAGAACACCCACGCTGGTTGTGATTGGCTACACCAGTGCGCTGGCAGCTCAAACTAAATAAAAGGAAGGAAGAAGGAAGATTATTATGCCTTCTTATCAGAGAGCTCCAGCCCTTGCTACGGTGCCCATCGCTGACCTGTTCCTGTCTTCGCATCGCTGATCTCCATCACAGATTCAGGTCTTCTCCTCCGGTTATCAGGTCTTCACCATCCCTCTGGGCGATGGCTCGAGGCACACACTTGCCCCTGAAGTTCTAGATCTTACAGCCGGAACTGGTGTTCCCCTATCCTCACGTCTGAGCAGTCACGGGACCTTCGAGCTTTTGCATGTGAAGGCAGCTATGTGGACTCATTCTTTGGATTTTTATCAGTTAACCTAATAAATCCATATATTTATTACACACACACACACACACACACACACACACACACACACACACACACTTCTACCTCTCTGCTGCTAAATAATATACTATTAATTCTGCTTTTCCAAGAACTCTAATGCACCCAGTTTACCATCTATTACAGGTAGCTTATACTACCTATGTTTGGGATTCTTATAAAAATAAAACATGCTTTACACAGTCTCTAGCACATGGTAAAGACACTGGGAATACAAATATATCCCCTAGTATTTATAAGGAGAAAAAGAAAGGGTGGTTTCATTTTTTAAAAAATGCAATTTCAGAAAGCTCCACGTGAAAGCTTCCATTCAAGTTCTTGTCCTAAGTCTTGAGCTTGACTCACAGGGTGAGGATCTGGCCATGGTCACAGGCTAGCTCTACTCCTTGTGTCTGCAGTGGACAGCGCGCTGGTGCTGCTGGCATGTAGGTGGTGCTCGGGTAGCTTCACAGCACCTCTGTGGTAGTTGGGCAGGTGCCTGAACTCCACTCAGCCACTGGACTCACATCTCCAAAGGCAGGAGCTGCTGGTGGGAGGGATGAGGTGGGAACAAGAACTTCCACTTGTAATTCAAATTCTAGACAACAGGAGTTTTAAAAACCAGCTCCCGTGTTTGATGAAAATGACGTATCCGCATTTCAGAGTACCATGAACTCCAGACAGAACACACTTGCCATCACCCACACACTCACACTGGGACATGTCATAGTTAAATCTCTAAAACCCAGTGATAAAGAGAAAACTAAGTAGAGCTTGGGATGGAGCTCAGTGGCAGAGCACGCGACTCGTGTGCATGACACCCTGGCTTTGCTTCCCCAGCACTGAAAAAAGAAGAAAAATAAAATGAAAATCATCAAAGTAAGTGGAAAATAAAAGCAGAAGGACACAGAAAACACGATCACAGACTTCTTTTTCAAAGCTATGCAGGTCAGAAGAACATGGAACCTCTATTAACTAAAACTCCTGTATCTATTGAAAATAACCTTGAAAAATTAAATCAGAATCGAATGGTTTTTTGCCAGCTATACAAAAGCTGAAAGAGTTGTGTTCAGAAGGCCTATGCTGTGTTAAAATGTTAAAGTTCTTCAGGCCAAAGAAAAAAAATAATGCTGGATGCACAACCAGATTTATGTAAAGGAACAGAGAATATCAGAGATGGTGAAAAAACTACTGAATTTAAAGGAATTTTTCTCACTTAAAAAATTTAAAACATTTAAAAAAGATAATTTGGAGAGTGAGATTTTTGATGCAGATAGAAATAAAACGCGTGACAACACTAGTAGGAGAAACTGGAAGGAGCGCTGAAGACCCATATTTTAAACTTTAGAACAACTCTTAAAAACAAAACAAAGAGATACAGCTAAGCCAGTGGAGACAGCAGAATACTAAGCAAAAAATAAAATGATAATTCGAAGAAAGGCAGGAACAGAGGAAAAAGGAATCAAGAACAGATGGGCAACGTGTACCAAGATATCAAGTTTCAGCCACACGCTGAATGGTCTAAACATTTCAGTTAAAGACAGAGGTCGCCAGGCTTGACGAAATCAAGAGACTAGCCTCTATGCTTTCTATTAAAAATCTAATTTTAAACATTAAGACCCAAAGAGGTTAAGTGGAAAAGAGAAAATATGTCATGCAAATGCTAATCATGGTGATGTTGGCTGCATTAGTATCAGACAAGGTGTCAGAACAAGGGATAGTCCTATAGATGAGGAGGGACATTTTATAATGATAAAGATTTGATACTCAGCACCACTGGATGATGGAAGGCCCTTCGCCTACCCTCCCTGAGCTTTATTTTTCTGCTCTATAAAATGGCTGTAAGCTTTCCTCAGTTGCAGAGACATTCGGTATAAAGTACTCAACCCAATGCCTAACACTGTCATTAGTGAATTTCAGATACTGGGGCCCCTTTCTCCAGGGCATTTCTAGGCCTCCCTCTCTGGCATCTTGACAATTATTCATGCCAGCAAAGACCCACTGGATACCACATCAAGGACTGTTGACGTAGCTATCGTTGATAAGGAGGCTCTTGCTATCAGAAACCCTAGTTTGTGAGATATGATCCAGCTGATTGTTGGCAGGTTGGACTGGGCTGTGAGTACCCCACATGGACTCCCGTGGATGGACGTCCCTGGTCCCTTTCACCTGGGGTTAGTCACCTTCCTGTCTCAGTCACAGAGTACCTGCATCTACAGTTAAAATTTGTTCCAGTGGGTTCAGCTGTCCCTGGCTGGCTCCGTGGCATGAAGAGCATGAAGGAGGAGCATGGCGGAAGACAGCTGCTCGTGCCACGGCAACCAGGAAGCAGAGAGAGAAGGGAGGAGCCAGGGACAAAAATATGCCCTCTAGGGCTTGCCCCCAGTGACCCACTTCTTCTGACTAGACCCCACTTCAGTGTGAGTGATGAGCTGTGAGACCAGAACTAGGGAGACTCCAGCCAGGGAAAAATGAGACATGGGCACATTTTGGGCTGAGGGATTAGGAAGCATAAAGCTTTTGGGATGTCTAAACCTTGAGGACTAAAAGGAAGGCCAGTAAACTTTGAATGGAAATCGAGTAAGGAAATGAGAAGAAAAAATTAGAGAGATAGAGGGGGGCTGAGCCACGTGGACCCTCAGAGCACTTTGTGCACTGGGCGACAGGATGCCTCTCAAGGATTTGAAGCAGCCAGTTGCTGGCTGAAGGTGTGTCCTGCGTCAACTAATAATCTGCCTTTGTGACTGGTAATTTTAATTGCGTCATCATGATTGGCCATGGGATCCACCCAGAAGATGGCTGGAGCATGCTACTGGGTGTGTCTGGGTGGATTGTGGAGGCGTGACCTTTCATACAGTGTCCCTTGCCCCTTCCTCTTGGACACTCTTCCCCCACTCTGCTTTCCAGATGTCATGGACTCAGCAGTTTTGCTCCACCATGGCCTTCTACTGTGAGCTTCCTGCCTTGGAACCCACGGGCTGAACCCTCTGAGACCATGAGCCAAACTAAACTTCCCATCTTTTAAGCTGTAGGTGTCAGATAGTGTGTCCCAGCACAGGGAACACTGGCTCGCACAGCCATGGTCCTCCACCTCTTCATCTTCAAAGTAGGACGGCATCCATGGCATTTTATGGAACTGTTGGGCTTGGATGGTGTGACGCACATAGAGGACTGACGTGGTCCTCGAGGCCTCGAAGCCATCGGCTGCTGAGCTTCCCTCTGCCTCGGCTTTCCTGCCGGCAGATGACGTGATTGGACATGGTGGCTCCAACCGAAAAGTCTCAGGGCTTCGAAAAGAGAGGGGGCAGATCTAAAGAGAAGATGCTAGGAACATTACTCCAATATAAAGATAAAGTATCTCAGAAATTGTGTTGTAAATCACTGCTGAAATAGGATTCCATTTATAAAAATTCAATTTGAGTTGCAATTTTCTCAGGATCCACTCACTGTGCGGAGGAAGGTCAGCCTGTGAGTCACACTCTCCCCACAGACCGGGCGCTGCGTCAGCCCACAGGGTGGGGGCAGCTTGGGGGATTGTCCAGGCATGGCTGTCCGAGTCCCCTCCATTCAAGGGCTCCCTGACCTTACACTTTGCCTGGAGGTCCCCTAAACTCGGGCCTCGGCAGTGCAGTGTAGAGAGACGAAGGCGCAGGGGAGAGGGAGACGCTCAGGGAGTCCCAGATGCCAGGGCAGCCACAGAACTCCTCAGGCTTCCCTGAGAGCCGTGGTTGCAGGTTGGACTCCTGGGTCTGCAGAGGCCCAAAGTTCTACCACTGATGCATGCCCCTGCTGTCCCACTGAGCTCAGAGATGTCCCTGGCATCCTCCTTTTCATGTTCTGTGCAGGCAGTCTCTACCACATGGCCAGAGCTTGCAGGTGAGTACCCTCTCCACCATCCCTGATTTCACTTTAGAAAGAGGAAACAGGGGCCAAGACAGAGGAGGCAATGTGTGTAAGAGCGCACAGCGGGTAGGTGGTGGCGCCTGGACCTCTGGCCTTCCATTGTCTGCTTTTAACTCTAGAGTACTAGAAGCCGTGTCTGCTCTGGGAGGAAATATGTCTCCTCCACTTTGCTCTAACGGATGCAGGAGACATTGGTCAAAGACAGTTAGCAAGGGCTTCTTGGATTGCAGTCTTAGCACTCATTCAGTTAAGCCTTCTGACCCCTTTGTGACTAACAGTGCCCGGATGTTCTCGATGTGGTTTGGCAAGTTCGGTGACCTCGCATCATTGTCAAGGGTGGATGCCCTTAGGCTTTGGACAATGGCTGTGTTCCTTCCCCATGCCCACAGGGACTAGCTCATGATGGACACTTAGATGAGCCAAAGCCAAGGAGATTCCATGCGAGGGCAGGTTCTGGATATGTCTTGTTTTGTCACCACGTCACTGCGTGACCCTGAGCCTGTGGCTTTTCTCTGAGCCTGTTGTGTCCAAATTAGAAGTGTGTGTGTGTGTGTGTGTGTGTGTGTGTGTGTGTGCGCGCTCATGCACATGTGGTAACAAGATCATAAGTTTTAACCCAAAAGATTTCAAAGTGTGGTCCCTGAGCCTGGTGGTGATCTAGATTCTTCCATCACAGTTGATCCCTGTTGCCAGTTTCAGTGGGAGCTGGTCCTTACTTTCTGTATACTCAGTCTGCAGCCTGATGTTGGGGACAAGGTGGGAAGTCGGGGACCTCTTGCAGAGAAACAGAGAATGAACAGAGGGATATTTTCAGAGGACGATAGTCCACAGAGCAGAGAACCTTGGAGCTAAGCAAGTGTTGGGAACCATCCTGTTCAGTGTGCCTTGGACAAAAGGTTCTGGGAACATAAGTTGAACTCCTATTGTTTACAATTTTTCCTGTCCTCCTTGGAGAAACACAACACATGTCTACACAGTTCTCCCGAGAAATCCTGCAGTAAAGAATTCTACTCAACTCAACATTTCCCAATTGCTTTGCTAAAACGTTTTCTTTTAAAATACTCACCCCCCCACTCCACAGTACCGTAATCTATTTTGGTAGCCATGGCTGGTTCAAAGCCCTCAGATGGGAGGTGACGTCCTGACTGCCTGGGGAGATCCCTCCACAGTAGGACCACTCTCTTCGTCTCTCCCTACCTGCTTCCTGATCCCCTCAGCTCTGGCCACCAGGATGTCAGTAGACCCCTGAGTTCTGGGGCGGGTCCCTATACATCAGCACTCTCTCTGCATCCCACTGTGCCTAGGGTCTGATTCCTGCCAAGTGGCTGGGAGCAAATCCCCTTGGTGGGGCTGGGTGGGGCTGGATTAGCCCCACAGGAGGGGCTGGAGGAGCCAGGGAGGGCAGGAGGCTTAAAGCGGGTCAAGAAATTGCTGACATGTTTACCCCATTCTTGGGCCCAGTCTCAATTTGTTTCCATTGAACATTTTGGTAACCATCTGCTCTTAAACTAAACGGAAAATTATCCTTCTCCTGCTGTGATGGCAGCTCCCTCGGATATTTTTAATAAAAAAAATCTATCATTTTAATGCAGACAGCTCAGCTAATAAAAATGATCTGTGCCATTAGTAATTATCCTACAAATACAATGCAAACTAGCAGAGAGGTCTGAAGGGAATGGTTCCCTGCTGCTGGGGGTGGTTCCTCCCTGCGTCCAGGGCAGGGCAGCATGGCCCAGCACCTGTGCTAGAATGGGAAGAGCAGAGTCTGGGATTCAGAGGGACCTGGAAGCCCTGGAGCCAGAATCTGGGAGTCTTAAAGCAGGAGGGACAGAGGAGGTCATGCATCCCCCTGGGGCTGAATAGTACTGGTGCTAATCGCTGTTCTTTTCTTCCAGATCCTATGACATTAACTTTTCTGACACAATTGTGTCAACCCAATACCCACAACTTAAAGGTTTATTTTGGGTCACAGTTTCGGTGGGTTCAGTTCATGGTCAGCTGGCTTCAAGGCAGACACAGAATGGTGAAAGGGCATGAAGGAGGAAATCTGCTCATGCCATGTGGACAGAGAGAGAGAGAGAGAGAGAGAGAGAGAGAGAGAGAGAAGGAATGAGCTGGGAGGGAGATTAGCCTCCAGAAGTCCTCCCTCAGGGCTTTGCCACCTCCAACTAGGCTCCACCTCCCAACAGTGCATTCAGCCATGAACTCATCCATGGATGAGTCCACTGATTTGGCATGGGGCCCCACGATCTGGTCACCTTCCAAACACACCAGACTTGCAGGGAACATTCCAGATCCAAACCATAACAAACCTAAACACTAGAAACTGCTGACTCATTGGCTGGAACCTCAGCTGCCTGCAGGAAAGGCAACTGGAGGGTCCCAGTCAGGAATTGCAAGCTCAGATGCCTTGGGGACAGAGAGGTAATATAAACTTGTGAAATTTAGGGGTACAGAAAAAATAGACCCATGGGCCTTTCTTAGGTTAAAAGATGAATTTCTCATCTAAAATACTTCAAATTAAATCAAAATTTGAACACAAACCAGGCAAATTCAGGATCTGGCTGTAGGTCATGAGTTTGAGACCCTGGTCTAAGTTGTCCCTCTTTCCATGATGTTAAGCTTTGGTAGCTAGGGAAAGGCTGGGTAGTCACCATGGTCTCTCTGGTTAGGATGACGAAGGAACAGATGTGACAAGCATCTGCGACCTTCCCCTCAGAGCCTGGGGTGGTAATGCATCTCTGCATTCCAGCTGCGACCATGCAGATAGAGCCAACACCTGGGGACAGGTGGCGAACGGGCCTTGGAGACAGTTTGCTTCCCAGATCCTGGGTTTTCCAAGGCAATTGGGTCAGCAGGTGGTAGCAGTGAGAAGGGAGGGAAAGGGCAATCTGCTTCGAGCTCAGTTTGGACGAGGCCCCAGCCTCAAGACTTTCAAATAGGTGAACAAGTGAGTTAAAACTAATTTTAACTAAATATTGTTTTAAAATTGTAATATTTTGGCTCGCATCATGGAAAAATTCCAGAGAATAGTTCTGAGTTCAGGCATGGCTACTCTCAGGTGCTCAAATGAAATTTGAAATTTTATTTTCTCCATTTCTAGGCTCAGCTTTCTTCTATGAGGCAGCTGTCTTTTGCAGAGAGCACCAGCTTCATGGGAACAAGAAGCACAGACCTGCCCTTCTCAGCAACCTTAGCAGAAGGAGCAAGACTCTTCCAAAAGCACCAAACAGAAATCCTGGAATGGAGTCTCTTCGCTCTGATTGGACCAATGAGGGCACACTTCTATCCCTGAAGCAATCACTGTGTTTGGGTGGTACTGTACTGTGATTGGTCAGGCTTGGCTCTCAGACCCACCCTTTAGGGAGGAGTTCTGAGCAGACTCCACCCCACAGAGGAAGTAGTTGGAGGTAGGCGGACTGTGCTTCCTGTGTGCGCACACTGCACGTATATTGCCTGTGTATTAGCCCCAGGTGGTCTGTGAGCGTCCACGTCCCAGATGAGGACCTGGAGCTTTGGAAACTTAGTCACTTCACCTGCCCTTGCCCAGCTGGGGAGCTTTGCCATTGGCCTGACCAGGCAAGGTCCTATTCCGAGTGTCCCCTCCCCTCTCCTCCCCCAGCAGACCACCTGCTCCGGACCATTCCTGCGGTCTCCACCTCTGCTTCCTTGATTAGTAGGATAAAAGCGACACTGTCATAGCCTGAGTCCTTTTCCTGGGACCTGTAATGACAGACTACCTGCCTTCCCTCTGTGACCCTAAGGTCCTAGCCGGGCAGGAACCATGTCTCCCATTCACCCTTGGCTTCTGTCTCAAGTTCCTGGTTGCGGGTCAGGAGATCTGCGTTCCAGTCTTGAATCTGCAGCTTAGTGCCAGCCTCTTTCCCTACCAGACCCAAGGCACCTAAGCCATTTCTAGGGATCCTAGGATTCTCTGGAATATGGATTTGGAACTGCTAGTGGGACCCAGGGGTGTTCACTGAGGAGCCTTCTGGACTTTAACGTTTTGGGGCTGCACTGAGGATCCCCCCTGCTTGGATGTCCATGCTGTCTGCCCGAGACCTGCAGGCCCAGGCTGCTGTGGTTGGCAGGTCTTGGTCTCAGGAAAGCCCAAGAGGGATGCTTATCTCACCCAAAAAGGCCAGGAGCTCAAAAGAAGGGTGCAAGTTTCTTCTCAAACACCTGACACGCCTCCTTCCCCCGACTCGAGTGACATTGGGTTGGCCAACTGCATCTCAAGAGGGGAACCAAGGTCCAGAAGTCAGGCCCAGAGTTTCCTCCTGAAGTCATCACGCCTGTCACTGCCCATGCAGTGGTGACAGCCCTGCAGACCTCTCCTTTCCCAGCAGCTCCGGAGTGACAGGCAAGATTGAACCAGAGGGAGGCTGTCCCCACTTCCCAGCCCCCTCCCTGCTTCCCCATCACATCCACAATTTCTCCTGGCATTGTTTCCAGTGCCATTAATATTCATAAGCGACTTTTCTATTGTGTTTGCAATTTTCCAGCAGACAGACAGGCCTGCGCTCCCCTGTGTTAATAGGATGCAAAGCTCACCAGCTCAGATCTTATTAGTGAATCTCCGTTAGGCACTGGGCACTTCTGGGCCTCCTGATAGGCGAGCTTCCCACCACGGGTGACAGCGGAGCAGGTCTTAATCCAACATGACTTTCAATGCCCACTGCAGAGACAGACCAGGGAGGAGTCTGGGCATCCTCTGAGGGTGGAAGGGGACTCCCTGCCCAGGGCAGGGAGGGCACCTGCAGATGTCTGCGTGCCCTCCCAGGTAGGGCCGACACCATTCATTCCCTCTTTCAATCACTTGCAATTGCACTCAAAACAATTGCTAAGTGTGTTTCCTCTGCCAGGCTGTGGGCTGGGTGCTGGGATACAGATGCCCTGTTTCCTCTCTCTAGATTTCTAGGGGTGGCCATCTGGCAGGTCCTGTGCAGAGAGGAGCCCAGGGTGCTTTGGTCCCCAGAGACAAAAATGGCTTCACAAACCCTGGAACCAGCTGAGCAGAACACAAGATGTGTGGTCAGAGAGCTGGGGCCGGACGCCATTCCTAGGATGCCTTCAGCTGGAGGGTGCTGCTGTCCAGGGCTCGGGGCCTGCCTGACCTTGGCCAGGTCCCCTCACCTCTCTGGGCTACATCTTTCTTCATCTGTGAAATGAGAATATTGATCTTGCGAGGTTCAACTAAAATATACAGCGAGTGTTGAAATCAAAAGAAAAATGATGATAGTAATAGACGCATTGCCATCAATTCCCTTAAAATATCCCCTGTGCCTCTCACACACTGTCCTGGTTTGGATCTGGAACGTGCCCCAGGAGCTCCGTGGAGCTGGTTGTCGCATGTTTTCTGTGGATTTCCCACGCTGTTGGAGGCGGGGCCTGGCGGGGAGGACTGGGCCGCTGGGATGGGGCTGGGAGATATATTCTTGCCCCGGCTTCTCCTCCTCCGGCCTGGCTCCTTCTTGTTGTGACTCTGTAAGATGCTGTTCTCCCCAGACCCTTTCCGCCACGGCCAACTGCCCATGAATAGACTGAGACCTCCTGAAACTGTGAGCTGCAATAAACCTTTCCTCACTTAAGTTACAGATGTTGAGTCTGAATCCCAGCAACACAAAGTAAGATATGTTGGAGTGGATGCCCTGCAGGGGTCTTTCTAAGTCTGAAACTCAGGGCCCTGGTGGTGTACTAGGGCCCAGACCCTAAGTGCAGGGGCTTGAGGTACAAGTAGCTGGGGAGGCAAAACCCCGTGTAACAATGGACCCCATGTGGGGTTCCCTGGGCAGCGGGGAGGGCAGGAGGCACACGAGATCCCCGAGGGCTGGTCTGGTCAGGGGAGTGCCTGGAGGCAGGTGGGACTTGGCTAAACTGAGCTTCTAGGAGTGGGTACTGTGTGGAGAGCTGAGCCTCTTGGTGAAGGCCTCTAATCCCAGCACTCTGGGAGGCTGTGGCAGGAGGATCCCAAGCTTGAGCCCAGCCTGGGTAACTTAGTGACTTAGTGAGACCCCACCTCATAATCAAAACCAAAAACAATGGGCTGGGTCTTGTGCAAAGATCCTGGGTTCTATCCCCAACACTGCACAAAAAGAAAGATAGAAAGAAAGGAAGGAAGGAAGAAAGGAAGGGAGGGAGGGAGGAAGGAAGGAAGGAAGGAAGAAGAAAGGAAATTTCTGGGGCGTGTGTGTTTTTATTCCTTTGTCACAGTCCTCACCATTCCTTATAATCCCCCATGTGGCTTGGTTTATGTGTTAAAGCTACCTGCCTGACCTTTGTAGGTATTAGAGGTTGTGGCCCCAACCATGTAAGACCCTAACTTTTTAGCAGTAATTTAAGTCCCATCTGAAGGCTGGACCATTTGGCCGTAAAGATCCCTAGTAATCTCTGGGAGAGCTAGGGACCAGGGGAGCTGCTGTGTCATCCTGAAGCTTTCGGCTCCTGCTTGGCCAAGGAGATGGTGGCATGCCCCCATTTCGGCAACATGCCTCCTTTCCCTACGGTGGAAGGGCCTTGTGGGCTGGGCGGAGGCCAAGGTCACTTTGGGGCCTCTGCAGCCTCTCTGCTCCCTCTGGATCCCCAGTGCTATGGTTTGGATTGGGAGTGTCCCCCAAAGTCTCAGGCATTTGGATGTGGTAAAACACGTATGTGTTGTTGAGAGGTGGGGCCTGCTGGGGTGGGGGCGGGGTGGGCACTGCAGCTTGGCCCAGAAGGGCGGACAATGGCATAGAACTGGTAGGGCAGTTCTGCGGTGCCTCCATTACTGGCTTCCTGTCTGCCAGGCCTTGAGAGGCTTCCTCCAGGCAGGCCGCTGCCAGGTACTACCATCATTCCTGGCTGCCCATGACTGCACCTGTGAGCTAAAATAAATCTTTTCTCTCTTAAATTGTTGATATGGGGTATTCTATCACAGCAACAAGAAAGTAACCGAGACCCACCTCGCTTCTCCGCAGATGGAGACGTGGCTTTCTGTGTGCACCCGGACTGAACTCTGCCTCAGTTGCTGAAAGGCTGTGTGACCTTGCGCAAGCCCCCAAACCTCTCTGAGCCTCCCAGCAGGCGACTGTGTGGACTAAAGTAGACGACTCGTGCTGGCCCTTGAACAGGCCCTCAACGAAACAGCAGCAGTTGAGATTGCTGTTATTTTGAGGCTGGACTCATGGCGCTCCGGCTGGGTTCTTTCACCACTGGGTGAGTGGGCAGAGCAGGCGAAGGAAGAGACCTCAGAGCACCACGGAGCCTTCTGTGAGAGAGGCAAACGCAGCCTGTCCCGGGAGGGCAGCGTGCCAGGTTGGCTGCTCCCAGTGGGCGCCCCGGAGGCGGGTCCCCAGGGCTTCTCGCGGGATCCAGGGTCAGGCAGCACTGAAGCTCAGATCCTCTCGGCTGGCAGGAGCCCCAAGGCGGACGCCTTAATTTGTTCAACCACTTGTATTCGCTTCTTACTGCCATTGCAATAAATTACCACAGACGTTTGGGTTTAAAACACATTTTTCTTTTCCCTCTCACAGATGTGGGTTTTCCTGTTTGTTTGGGTAAATAAGCCTAGGGCTTCTCGCTGAGCTATGTCCCCAGCCTGTTTTTTATTTTTGATTTGGGGACAGAGTCTTGCTAAGTTACTAAATTGCCCAGGCTCATACCTGTGATCCTCCTGCCTCAGCCTCCCAGAGTGCTGGGATTACTGGCCTATCTTCACTCAATGGCCCAGGCAAGCCAAAAGGTCGGACACCTGTGGTAGGATAATGTCACCTTTTCACAACTCCTAACTACTACGTCTGCAAAATCTTTTTTTTTTTCCTTCATATACTAGTTGTAGGTTCCAGAGATCAGGAATTGAGTATCGTTGGGGACCATTATTCAGCCCATCACATCATTAAGTTTTCATTTTAGTTAATTTTAGACTTAATGAAGAGTGGCAGCAGTAGTCCAGAGAGTTCCCACGCCCCTTTACCCAGAGTCCCCTCCAGTTCTAGTCTGACACGACCACATAACAGTTGCCAGAGTTAGGAAGAGAGTCTTCTTACGCTGTTATTAGCCGAGTTTCAGGACTTGCTCGGACTTCATTTCCCTGCCACGCCCTTCCTAGGACACCACTTGGCCCTCGTCCATGTCTCTGTCCAGACCCTGAATAACTCATTTCTCAGGGAGCAGCTGTGCTCATCCCTTGGCCCTCCCTAGCCTTGGCCCCCATCCTGGGGTTCTGCCTGTGGCGATCCCCACTGAGGTGTTCCAGCTGCCTTCTCTGTCTGTGGCCCATTAAGAAAACCTTGTCCCCTCTCCCTGCTTATTTTTCAACTACTATTTCTATCACTATGGACTCATGGATGAGCTTCACTCATTGGATTAGAATTCAATACAACGCAAGGCAGCTCTCGGTCACAGCGACAAAGCACTGGAGAATGAAAGCTTAAAAGAGGAAAGGTTTATTGGGCTCCTGGCTTCAGAGGTGTCAGTCCATGGTGGCTGGTTCCCTAGCCGTGGGCCTGAGGCGAGGCAGAACATCAAGGTGGAAAGGTGTGGAGGGACAGAGGTGCTGTCCCGGACTCAGAGAGAGGAGGGAAAAGGCACAGGGTGGCTTTCTCCGCTCCTCATCCAGGCCCTCACCTGTTGGGTGGTGTTGCCTACACTCAGGGAGAGTCTCCTCCGCTGTTTGCTGTCCCACCTGCCAGTCATCCCTGGGACACCCACACACGCACATATACATACGCATGCATGTGCGTAATTTACTAATTTCTTAGGCATGTTCATAATCAAGATTAACCACTATAAATACCTTTGTTATTTATCTCGTTGCTCCGGTTGGTCCAGCTTTGGCCCTAGGAGCCTTTTGAGATCCGCTCGCCAGCCCTCCCGGCTTGTCCCTCTGCTTCCTTTCCTCCCTCTCCCTTCTCTCCTTTCCTTTATTCTCCCTTACCCTCCCATTCCCTTCCCTTCCCTCTCCTTCTGTGGTACTGCTGTCTGAACCTGTCTTAGTTACTTTCTCGTTGCCGGAACACAATACCAACACCCACGCCTAAGGGAGGAAAGGGTCTGATTAGCTGTGACCCCATCAGATCCCCAGCCCTGTGCCCTCATGGTGAGTAGAGCACTTGCTAAGAGCAGCTGTAAGGGTTGAAAATATGTGTCTGCAGACCTTCGCCTAGAGATATATTTTCAGATAAGAATAAACACCCTTCACAAGCCCACATGCCTTCTTTTTCTGTGTGAGGCGGGTGGGGTCCTGTGCTTTTCACACTGTTGTGCCCAGGGAGCTGCAGGCCCCGGGGTTCAGAAGCCCCAGCGCCTTGCTGGGCACCCCCTTCCCCAGTGAGCTGCAGGAGCAGCCTCCTTCCCCACGGAGGAGTGAGCCTGATAATTAACGATCACACTTAGCATGTCTCAATTTCACTCCCTGCTTTAAATCTGGCCCAATTGTTTTTACAATCAAGCCTGATTTTTTTTTCCAGAAAAGGGGCTGAGGGTGTGCGCTTGCCATGCACGCGAAGAAAGCCCACTGCACTTACTAAAAAAGGAGAAACAACTACGAAATCAGCTTTCTCTGGGCTGGAAATCCAGACCCCGCTCCAGCGTCAGTGTGTTCTGCTGCCCCCTCCCCTTTCCTCTGCATCCCTTGGCCCCAGCCACAAGCCTCCAGCATTTCCCAGCTCCTAACCACAGGACTGGCTTGAGTGATGCCCGCTCAGGAGGGAGAAGGGACTGGTGGAGGCCCAGACCCATAGGACAGGTCACTGGGCTCAGGGTCTGCTAACGCGAGATCCCCAGATGGCTCACAGGCTCACAGGCTCCCCAACACAGCGTCGTGAGTGAGACCTGGGCTTCCTTTCGAAACTGTTCTCTTTGTGCGGTACTGGGCATCAAACCCAGAGCTGCAGCCCCAGCCCACTTTCATTTTTGATTTTGAGACAGAGTCAGTTGCCCAGGCTGGGCTTAAACGAGCAATCCTCCTACCTCAGCCTGCCAGAGTGCTAGGATTTCAGTCCTGTACTACTGGACTTGGCTTTAAAATTGTTTTCAATCCTGGTCCTGCAAGACAAAAGTGAGCCATGGAATGTGGTAGTGTGGGCCTGTAATCTCAGCACTCTGAGAGGCTGAGGCAGCAGGATTGCAGGTTTGAGCTTAGCCTGGAAAATGAGTGAGATCTTGTCTCAAAAAATATATATATATGGGTTGAGGGTACAGCTCAGTGAGAAGGCTCTGGGCTCAATCCATATCCTGACAAAACAAAATAAACAAACAAAAAAAAAAACTCAAAGCAGATAAACAAACAAACAAAAACTTCTTAAAGCTCAAATAAGAACAAAGATTGCAGAGTGCAGGCATCAGCCTCCTGTCCAGGCCACCAAGGTTTCTTTTTTTCTTTTTTCTTTTTGAAATAGGGTCTTTCTCTATATTCCTGGCTGGTCCTGAACTCACTAAGTAGCCCAGTGTGAGCACATGGCCCTGAACACATCACACTCCTGCTGCCTCACCCTCCTGGGTGCTGGGATTATAGACATGTACCACCACACCCACTTGTGTGGTGTTGGGGAATCGAACTCAGGGCCTTGAGCTTGCTAGGAAAGCACTAATCACTGATTTATTCCTCCAGCCGCCACCAGGCTTTCGTGGGCAGTGATTTGGGCTTTGTAAAGCAAATGGCAGGCAGGGCTGCTCTGTGCTGCTGTCTTGGGCTTCCTTGGGGTCCTGGGCTCTCAGCAGCAAGGATCCCCATTCTCCTGCAGTGAGCGAGAAGCCTTTTAGGAGGACGTGTGGAACCGTGGAGGTAGGGATGCCCGGGCTTCAGGCCGGCCTTGGACTGGGTCTCTGGACACAGAGCCTGAGAAAGCAGCTACTGCACGTGGCTGGTGGATGGACTATCGGTGCGGGTGAGGGGCAGGCCGGGGCACAGGAGCACCGAACAGCTGTGGTCTCAGGAGGGCCTGGCCTCAGCCAGACCCGCAGAGTTATGGAGTGGTCCCTGCATTGCAGGTTGGTCCCCGCAGGGAGAAGGGAGCTCCTTCGTCACGCCCGCACACCTGCCTGTTGCTGTGGCTGCCCCCATCCCCTCAAGCTGTCTCTGAGTGAGGCAGCTCCCGCCAGGGATGGGGCCCAGCTGGGAGCATGGGCACTCTGGGTGGCCCCAGGGGCATCACTACAGGCCATGCAGTAAAAATTTCCCCCCACTGTGGCCCAAGAGCAGCCTCACGGGGGGCTTCATCCTCTCCCAGAAGCAGGTGCGGGGACGGCCATCCTGCCGTACCACGGGCCTTGAGGAAAGCGTGCAGGAGAGGGCACCACCTGGCCAGCACGTGGCTGGCACGATCCTCTAGACCGGAGCATCCACAGCCCATAAACCAGACAAATGTGCATTTGATGGACACGAGATCCCAGTGAATGAGGCCCTTGGTGGCCCGACGGTGAAATACAGCGGCCACCTGACCCAGTGGAGGGATAAATCTACGCGAGTGGCTCTCTTGTCCAAGATGTAGCAGCTGCTTTGATGCTGTTGCTTCTCTCAGAGAAGAGACACAAAGCCTTCCCTCTGGGCTATGTTCCCAGCCCTCTTTTGGTTGTTTAATTGAGACAGGGTCTCACTAAGTTGCTCACACTTGTGATCCTCCTGCCTCAGCCTCCGAGAGTGTTGGGATCACAGGCCTGTGCCACAGAGGCCAGGCAGAGCTCTGGGATTCCAGGATCATACTGGCCACAGCCCCTCCCCTACCCCTGGTGCCTGGAGCTGCCTCCCCCCACATGGTTAGTGCCGAGGGTGGGGCCGGAGGAAGCCCCTGCATCTGCCTCCAAGGCCTGGTTAGAGAAAAGCTGGAGACAGTGTAACGCTCACCAATACGGGGTGGGTGGGGATCCTGCAGTGAGCTGCCTGCTGCGTGACCTTGGGAGGCCGCCCACCTGCCTTGGACTCAAATTCTCCAACTGTAAAATGGGCTAATAATGTCACTCGCTTCCAAGGGCTATGGGCATGATGAAGTGAGGGAATGTACCCAAAGTGCTCTGCAGGGTCCTTGCACATGCCCAGTGCCCAGTGCCCAGTGCCCAGTGGGGGTGGCTACCTTCAAAGTGCAGCAATTCTCTGCCTCCAGATCTACCGCTGGCTGCCCGTGTGCCCCGCACCCTTGGGGCCTCAGTGTTCTCACCTGTCAAATGGAGCAAGCATGCTGACTCAGCTGTAAGGACAGTATGGGGGTTGGACACCATGTTCCACCCTGGAGGTTAGTGCGGGGCAGCAGTGGAGATGGCGGTGTCGCTGAGGCCAGAGACCAGCACCCACGACAGAGTGCAACGAGGCCCTCCCTGCCGGGGCCGGGTGACCTTCCTCCTGCTCATTCTTCCAGTAGTTGTGGATTGCTGTGTGCAAGCCACCCCGAAAACTGGCAGCCCAGAGCAGCGGTGACTACTTAGCGACCTTGAGTTTCTTGGGTTCAGGAATTCGGAACAAGGCACGACAGGACTCAGTGCTTCAGCTGGAAGACCTGAACACTGGGTCCCTGAGGTTGAACTCTGCTGTCTGATGTCGCTGTCCGTGTGTGCCTGGGTGGGGCTGTTAGCTGGAACCCCCACATGGAGTCTCGGGATGGGGGCTGGGTTTCAAGGACAAGCACCACAGAGAGAGAGAGATGAAGAGCCATATTGTCTTTTATGACCTAAATGCAGAAACCATATGGTACCATTTCTTCCGCATCATTTTGGCTGAGGAAGCTGAAAAGGTCTTTCCAAGTTCAAAGGGAGGGAATGCAGACCCACCTGTTGATGGAAGCAGGCCGATATCCAATGATAGTAAGGAAACCATGAAAGACAGTGTCAGGGTCTGGGTCTGGAATGTCCCCCAAAACGTCACATTTGGAAGGTGATTCAGTCATGGGGGTCAATGTGTTGATTTCCTGTGTTGCTAAGAGGTGGGGCCTGTCGCAAAGGGGTGGATCACTAGGGCTTGACCCTGAAGGGAAAGGTCACTAGGGTTTGACCCGGAAGGGGCAGGTCACTGGTGCAGGGCTGGAAGGGTATATGCTAGCTCTGCCCTTCCTCGTTCTCTACCTGGGCCTCTGCCATGTGCTTCCACCATTGCCAGCTTCCCTTGAATGGACGGAGTCCTTCTAAAGCTATGTGCTAAAATAAACCTGGACTTGAACTTGTGATCCTCCTGCCTAGATTCCCAGAGCAACAGATTATAGGCCTGCACCACCGAGGCCTGGCTTCTTCTAGTTGAGATGAAGGCTTCTTTCTTTCTAGATGAGGAAATGATAGACCAGGGAGGCCAACATGCTAGCTTAGGGTAACACGGTGTTGGCACAGCACTGTGAATTAGGAGTCATGACCCCTGTGGAGGGCTCTTTCCCTTCCTTTCCTCTTACTTCCTCCCGGACCATGACGTCATAGAATCTCTGACCACCTGGGTTGATTGCAGTAGTTGCAACAGTTGGTTGCAACAAAATAGGTTGTATTTCCCAGTGGACACTGATGAGAAAAGTGAGGCCCAGGAAGGGGCTATTAGCTGCCGGAGAGCCTGTGACCAGCATGTGATGAGAGTGGCACTTCAGCCAGGTCCTGGAGAGGTGACATCCAGACCACCCTCTTTGTGGCCAACCCAAGACCCAGCAGAACATGCTTAACCGTCACAGCCTGAAGGTTACTTTCACAGACAACTGTTATGGAATATTTTTGGCCTACACACTTTCCAAAAAATCCTGGCCAGCCGAGCAGATGGGCATCTGTCACTGGCATAACAAGGAAGCCCTGGGACTTGCTGATCAGGCGCCCCACTTAGAACAGCTCAACACCAGGCAGGAGGGACAGACGTGCCCAGGGTTGGGCTGTGTTCCAGAGAAGGCACAGAGCAACGTTAGCCAAAGTTGTGGCCAGCGCACACTATTTCAGCACTTGGGACAGCTCCACGGTGGGCCATCAACTCCCCCATTGGAACCAGGGAGCCAGAGAATCTCGTCATTAGAGCCACTGACTTTATGAAAAAAGAATCAGTGTGTTCACAGAGGTAAAGTGTGACTTCACTCTTTTGAGTTTTGTTCCCATATGAACTTTAGGAAACAATAAAGCAAAAGAAGTAAATTTTTTTTGATGATATTAGAAGTGAACCCAGAACCTTTGCACAGAGCTACGTTTCCCAGACCTTAAACTGTTTTCCTTAAAATTTGAGAGTGTCTTGCTATGTTGCATAGGGTGGGCTCAAACTTGTCACCCTCCTGCCCCCGTCTCCCAGAGTGCTAGGATTATCAAGGTAGGCCATCATGCCTGGCTTAGAAAGGGAAAAGTGTTATGCTGAAGGAGAAGCACAGGACAGTGGGAAGGATGATATGACTATTCTAGAATGTACCACAGCAGTGATTCTTCACCACCCTCCTGCAGACTGTAGTCATGGGGGTGGGGGGAGGGTAGGAGGGAGATGTGAAGCAAAGGGAAAGAGCTGAGAGAATCAAGAGAGGGGCCAGGGAGACAGAAGACACAGAGAATTGGGCTGAGGGCTTGAAGGACAGGGAAGGTGGGAGGGTGGTCCTGCTCTTCCCAGAGTGTTGATACGCTCCTCATCCCCGCCCTGGAGCTGACTCAGACCCCAGTCCTTGGTAGCCTCTTATTTCCACCACCTTTTCCTGTAGCACTGAGGATCTAGTGCCCAGGGCCCTCACACTGAGCTACGTCCTTGGACCAATTTTTTTTTTTTTTTGGCTTTTTAGTTTTGATTTTGAGACAGGGTCTTGCTAAGTTGCAAAGCGGCCTAGGCTTAACTAGAACTTGCTGTCCTCCTGCCTCAGCTTTGCAAAGCTCTGGGTGACAGGCCTGGACTGTCCATCCTTTTCAATGTAGGGAGCAGATAGATTCACCACTTGGAAGTCTTCAGCTGCTCCTTGTGCCAAAGCTCCAGAGAGTCTGCTCCGGTCAGAGTCACTGTACCAGTCCATAAGCACGATGCCTTTCCTAGGGCCACCATTGGCCAGATGCCACCGAGGGCCTGTGTGACTCGCCGTGATCCTTCATGTCTGCTGGTGACTAACTGAGTCATGGTGGACGGGTATCTCAGTGCTACTCCTTGAAGACTGATGTTGAGGAGCTGTCCTCGGGGGCCATTCAGCGTAGGGGCACGGGCCAAAGGTCTCAATGGCCCTAGAGACAGATCAGCCGAGTGGGTGCGTGCTCATCGGTGTCCCAGCACGCCCCTCTTTGTGGATTTAGTGGCATTTGGTCATCTCTCTGCGAGAAGCAGGGGATGGTCTGAAACTTCCTCCAGAAACATTTCCATCTAAATAACAAAAGCACAAAAGCTCCGAGGCGTTACACTTCTGAACCTGAATTCACTCATGGATAATAACACCTCACCTTGCATGTATGCTGGACGATAAGGTCTGTCCTCTTCACCACAAGGGCTCCCACTATTATAATGAATTATAACTAATTAATCTGAATTATAAAATATAATTATGATGTAATGTAGTATGAAGGAGAATTAATATTCTGAGTTCCTGTCCCATGCCAGGCAGGGTGCCAGGGGCTTTCTGTGCTGGGTAGATTGAGTTAGAATCCAGCAAGCATCCTTCTCCCTCCCCCAGGGAGTGCCTTTGCCTAATCCCATTGCGTCCCAATCTTGTCATGTGACTTGACTTGGCCAATAGGAGGAGGGTAGAAGAACTTCTGGCCCACCTCCAAGCCCTGGGAGTTTTCCTTTGTCCGCTTGCATTCCGGTGGCTCCACCATGAGTCAGGTGGGTCCTGACATGAACGCTACAGAGTAGACCTGCGTTGCCTGTAGCAACTGCAGCCGCCAGGGGCTCCTTGCCCTGGGCAGGGCCGCCCAGAGGCGCCCAGCCTGAATCACTCTGTCCCTCTGCTACGCTGTGGGTCTATGAGAAATTGCTCAGTGCTGGTGGCCACTGATTGGGCATCATTTGGTTTTTAGCATCGTTCAGCCATACCATACACTGTCACCTTTGGTCTGTGTGACAACCAGGCCTTGTGGTACAAATCTGTAATTCCAGCATTCAGGGAGGCTGAGCCCAGCTTAGGCAAACTAGCAATTTAATTTCAAAACCAAAACCAAAAGTTGGGCTGTAGATGTGCCTGGGTGTGAGGCCTTGGGTTGGGTCCTGAGTACCACACACACACACACACACACACACACACACACACACACAGGAACAATTTATGCAATAACTTTTGGAAGGAGCTACCATGAGTTTCACTATTTTCTAGGCAATAGGGCCCTAAAAAGAGGAAGTTGCCAAGTGCGGGCCACAGAGTTGGGTGAAGGGCTTCCGCTTGGTCACCTGGCTTGTGCTTCTTTGGTAAGGGAAGGCTGCGTGGCCCTGCTGGCTTCTCCACTGCCTCCCTGAATCCCAGCTGGGTGTGTGGGTGGATGGGTGGGGAACGCGGAGGTGGGGAGCTGAGGTGAGGATGGTGCCTGGTAGAAGGTTCCGGGGAGCAGAACACACAAAGAATCTCCTTTTAAAGTGCCAGCAGGGGCTCCCTGCCTGCCCTGCAGTTCCTGCAAAAGGTCACAGTTGGCCATTCAGCCCACAGAACAATGACATTTCAAGGATCAAAGAAAAGGTTAAAATATTCCTATAACTCTATTCTGGGGACTTTTAAGTATTTTCAATGTGAAGGAAAAATGTCACTTCTTTCTCCCGTAAGAGTGGTGGTGGGTGGGCTTCCAGTAATGGGGCTGCTGGCTTTTTCCCCTGGGGTGGATGGAGATATGCAAATGAAGGTGTTATTCACCCAAATCTTCTTTGTTTAGGAAACTGACTCCTAAATGGCCCCTTGAACAGCTTCCCCAAGAGGAGGTGGACAGTGCCAAATTCTCGAATATTCCTCCTCTTGCACTCCTCTTTTTTCTGTGGCCCTGAAGATCCAGCCCGGGAGGTTTTCTCACTGTGCTACATCCCCAGCCATCCCCTAAAAATTATAATTGGAGTCAGGATCTCACTAAACTGTCAAGTTATTCAGGCTGAGCTCTCACTTGTGATTCTTCCCCTTGGCCTCTTAATGTCCTAGACTACACAGTCCTGCACCTAACAGTTCTGGCTCAAAACTTCTGACCCTTCAATTCAACCATTCCTGCAGGGCTGAGGATGCGTCCTAGGCTCTTCCAGTGCAGACAGATTGACACTCATCTCCTCCTACCAGATCCTGTGTCTGGGTGAGAGGGCCCGCCCTCCTCCTCCCATTCATTCAGCAGGTGTGCACTGAGTGCAGGTGTCGGGCCAGGCATGGCAGTGTGTGGAAAGCCAGTCTTGCGGATGGTAAAAGAGTTCAACAACAGTCAAGAAAAGAGTTAAAGCTCTATTGATACGCAGCAAGGAAGCAGTGGGCGGGTCCTAGAGTGGACTGCACTACCGCCAGATGAAAGGCCAAGATTTATTTTTATTTTTATTCTTGTGGTTCTGAAGATTGAACCCAGGTCCTTACACTGTGCTATATCCCCTGCCCACTTTTAGTTTTGATTTTGAGACAAGGTCTTGCTAGGTTGCCAGATAGGGCAGGCTAACTTCGAACTCACGACCCTCCTGCCTCAGCCTCTCAGAGTGCTGGTGCTATGAGACCTGGCTAAGGCTGTGATCTGTATAGAGGTTTGAGGTTTTGAGAAGGGTGTAGGTGATAACGCAGCCACCCAGGAGGGCCGCCTCGAGGTGCTCCTGCACTCTGTGCTCCGTGTCCCAGGAGCACCTGGAGTATGTCTGTAACTACACATTAAAGAAGCTGGTGATGTGGTCCGTTCCTCTGCATCGCACAGGAGGCCCTGAGGTCTCAGGACAGGGACGTCTGTACGCATCTACTCCACAAAAGGCATTGTGGGCCATGAAGTAGGAACGGGTGTGTGTCACACAGCAAGGGGTACATCTGCTTCTAAGCACTGCGCGCTGCCCCATCTGGGCTGGCACTGGGGACTGGGGACCAGGCGGGTGGCTTTCTATAACTGCAGTTGAGCTTGTATTCTGCCTATTCAGCCTCCCACCTTGGGGTGCTTTGTAGACTACCAGGTGAGACAAGTCAGAAATGGGACAGGGACCCCGCCCTGGGTGAAGGACTAAGAGTCAGGTGCTACCAGGGCATGGTGGTTACAGGCCTGAAATCCTAGCACTATGGAAGGCTGAGGCAGGAGGGTCACGGGTTTGTGGGTCTGAGGCGCATCTCAGTGGTTAGAGTGCTGGCCTAGCATGCCAAAGGCCCTGGGCTTGGTTCACCAGTACCACATCAAAATTAGCTGGGCACAGTGGTGCATGCCTACTGAGACAAGAGGACTGCTGTGAGTTCAAGGCCAGCCTGCGCTACATGGTGAATTCAGGACCAGCCTGGGCTACATGATGCGTTCAGGACCAGCCTGATCTACAGAGCAAGGTGTTGTCTCAAACAAGCAACAAACAAAAAATGGAAAACTCCCAAAGCATTGCAAGTTTGAGCCCAACTCTGGCAACTTAGTGCAAGCCTGCCTCAAAACAAAAACTGAAAAATAGGCTGAGAATGTAGCCCTGTGTGAGGCCATGTGTGTGTGTGTGTGTGTGTGTGCGTGCACACACACACACACCCACACACCAACACACACACAGAGGATCAGGTGTTGAGGAGCCCAGAGGAGGGAGGGTGGGCCTCCTGGAGAGTCATTATTCGAACCTGGCCACTCCCAAGGTGCTTTTGCTCAGGGACAGAGTGCCTAAAGGCTCAGAGTCCGAGGGGCAGGGCTTGGGGAAGGGCTGGGGACACCAGTGCATAGATACTTGCCTGGATAACCAGGTCACCGTCCCTCAGGAGGCCTGGCTTTCTTGGGGGGGGGGAGGGCACATCCCGCAGTCTGGCAGAGACGCTGTTATACATAGTCCCCAGGCCGTCATTCACCTCCCACAGCCCGCCAGTCACCTGGCTCTGCCGCAGCTGCCTCCCCCGCTCCCTCCTGCAGCCTCCAGGGCCAGGAGGGGGCTCAGCATCTCCGAGGGACATGCCGCAGCCTCTGTCAGGGTCACCTCCTCCTCAGCCTGCCTGCTGCAGCAGGACTGGACACTCAGAAGTGCCCATCTTGTGAAACATTGAATGGTCTCTCTGATATAAGAAACCCAGATCACAACTCTTATGGAACTTAAAATGAAAAACAGATTGAACCAGGTGGGTAGAGCGGGGGATGGAGGGTGGGGAGGGTAGGGGGAGGGACAAAAGGAGAGTGGGAAAGTCCTTGTCACCTTGACAAGATACGTATGTGCACAAAATCCTCAACTTCATTGTAAACCTTGAATCTTGCACTAATACATATCAATAAAATTAGGGGAAAAAAAGTGCCCACCTTGGCCTGGGCGGTCACTTATTTTTATGGTATTTGTTTGGTATGGTTTTGTTTGTTTGGTTTTTTTTGGGGGGAGTGGCAGTGCTGGGGACTGGACCCAGCCTCTTCTCACTGAACTACATCCTCAGCTTTGTTTTTGAATTTTTCAGTTTTGATTCAGGCTCTCAATAAGTTGCTAGGTTGCCCAGGCTGTGCTCAAAATTTTGATCCTCCTGCCTAAGCCTCCCAGAGTCTTGGAGTCAGAGGTACGTGCCACCACGAGTATTTGAAATACTCTTTACCTGTGGCTTCGTTGTCTGGTGTCCGCCTCTCCCACTGCCGTGAGCACTTCCCAAAGGCCGTGGCTTTCCTGTGTCCCAGCACCCAGAGTCGTGGCTGGCACCCAGCGGGAGCTTGAAAGAGCTTATGGAACCAACGAGGAGGGACTGCTATGTAACGATCCCTTGGAACGAGCACTATTATTACACCTGTGGCACAGATGGGGAAACTGAGGCTCTGGCAGCCACCTCAGGGTTCTGCTTCCAGGCTTGTTCTGGGAGTCCCTCAAGGCCAGTCTCCTGGCTCCAGGAAGTAGACATGGCCTCTGTCCAGGGGTGGCGTTCAGTGGTGAGAAAGGGCTGCCTACGGCCATTTTGGGGACATTCCCCAGCCTGTTTCCGGGCTGGGAATTAAGTGCACCTGCACATCCCACTTGGGCTGACTGGTGCCACGTTGTTGGAGCAAGCTGGTGGGGCTGCCTGGCTCAGGCTCAGCCCTGCGGGGGCCCAGGGCACCTGGCGTCCATAAGAGAGCTGTCGGCTAGAAGTCAGCCTCTGCTTAGCTGTGTGGGGGTGAGCAGATCTTCTCAGGTGGGAACTCCACCCCGGGCTCCCACCAACGCTAGCCACCATGAAGGGACGGAGGCCTCCTGAAGCTGGGAGCTGGAATTAACCTTTCCCCTCCTGAGATGTGGGTGTCGGGTATCGTGTCCCAGCAATGAAACTGTTACTAGGACAGTGTCCCTCTGTTATTGTTATATAGATACTTTGGACATGGTGGGTTAAGATGAATGTCACCTGCTTCTTTGGACTTCCTTTCATGCAGCTACCAGAAGTCTTAAGATGGCACCGACAGCTAGTGTCCTGTCTCTGTGGCCCGATACCAGCCTCAGCCTGTTTTCCTCTCTGTGAGATGGGAGTAAGAGGATGAAGTGAAATTGTGCCTGTGGCCCTCAGTGCATGGTGGCTGTTCCCATGTTGGCCTTGGGGATGGGAGGTGGGTCCCCCACTCCTCGTCTATGGGACAAGGGCTCCTGTGTTACCTCTGGGTGCTGTGGGCAGGGCTGGGCCCAGGAGTTTCCTCCCCCACAAGTTGGACCCAAGCCTTGAGGACGCGACTCCGAGCCTGAGGCTGGGCCCTCCAGCAGGTGACATCACGGAAGTGTCAAGCTGGCCTGATGGTACAGTCTCGTAATTTCAGCACTTTGGGAGGCTGAGGCAGGAGGACCACAAGTTTCAGCCTCACCTGGGCAACTTGGTGACTTAGCAAGACCTCATCTGGAAATCAGGGCTGGGAGTTGTAACTCGCTGCAGATGCCAGGGTTCCGTCCCCAGAGCGCACATGTGAGAAGGCAAAGACAAGTAACAAGAAAGAGGGGAGGGGCAGGGCCCACGCACTGGTCCTGTCCCTCTTCTTCTGGTGAGTGGCCATTTGAGCCTCACTGTCTGCTCCACATCTGGAAGATGGTTCATATAGGCAGGAAACTTGCTGAGCCCCGAATCCTGTAACAGTGATGTGATGATCTTGCTGGGCACAGAATGCTGCCAACCAGGGACAGCAAACTTGACCTCCAAGGCTCTGGGGCTGCAATCTAGAGAGAAATGGCAGAACCGGGCTTGGCAAGGGGTTGGGGAAGAGGACGGGGAGGACCCAAGAGGGAGAGAGGGTGGGAAGGTGCAGGTGCCCCCTCCCGAACAACAAATGCTGTCCACGCTGGTGCTGGGCTGCTCCAAGGCCCTGGGAAAGGGTGAAGGTGTGGTGGGAGGCAGCCACCCTGAGGTCCTGCTTCTGGTCCTCTGGTGGTGGCTGAGCCCAGCTGTGGGACTGTGCAGGGTAACTCACGGGTCTCCAAGGTGGACGCGACCTCTCATTGCTCTCCTGGAAGCAGGCCTGATGCCAGGGTGACTGGCCAAGTCCCACTGCTGCTGACGCTGTGACACAACTGGATGGAGGTCAAGCCCTGCTCCCCCTCCCAACCAGTGACCTGCGTCCTGTCCCTGGCATACCTGTGACACAAAGGTATGAGGGCACATATGCCCCTTCCCTGCCAGGAGTCGCTCTGACCTGGTCTTCCTTGCTGCAGCCCAGAATGGACAGAACCTGCCCTCACCCACCTGCGTCCGGGCACAGGCTCCTCAGAGCGAAGGCAGGAGAAGTGGCAATGCTACAACTTCCTCTCTGATGTTTTCAGTTTCGGAAAACTCTCCCTCAAAGCTCGCCTGATACTTGCCGTCCTTTGACAGGGAAGGGCTAAGGTCCTTGTCGCCTGTGTCCTCATGAGTTCCCCGCTGTCCCCAGAGCCAGACGTTGCTTTCCGAGGTCCGAGACAAGAGCAGGTATGGAAAACAAAGCCAAGCGGGATGAGTGAGCCCCTTGGTCCCTGGAGGTGGGGACGGGAGCAGGCCAAGGGCCCAGCATCCTGCAGGACATGGGGGTGGCACCAAGCCCCAGGGACATGGGTTCCCACTTCACGCTCCCGGGGCCCTGGTTTCCACTCAGCGCTGCCACATCCCAGCCTCCGGGGGCAAGTCTCCACACTGGACACTTTAATTAGGGGTTGGCATTTTATTTGAAGCTTCTGGCGATTCTTGTCCTCGGGTATTAGGAGGCTAACAAATTCTCACACTGTTTTATAGTTTGGAAATACAATATAGATTTTATCACAGGTGTGGTGTCTTCCCCTCAACAACTGTGATAAGCTGAAAAGCCAGTAAAAGTAACTCCCGTCACTGCTGAGCGGGAGAGGCCGTCACACAGGGACACGGCTCCACGGCTGAGGAGAGCTGTCTCCCTTCCCAGGGACCCCTGTGCCTGTGACCTGTGCAGGACCGGCAGGCAGTTGGGAGCGACCAGAGCCTTCACTCTGAGCTACACTCCCAGCCCACTTATTATTATTATTTTTTTAGATTTGGAGACAGGATCTGATCAAGTTGCTAAGTTGTCCACGCTGAGCTCAAAGTTGGGATCCTCCTGTGTCAGCCTTTAGAGTGCTAGGATGACACCTGCACCCCTGGGTGCTGGAGGATTGATGAACAGCCTTCCTGCCCCCAGGCCCTGCACCAGGCCCTCTGCCATTGCCAGTCAGCCGTGCGTGGGATGAGACCTCTGGGTGAAAACAAGCCTCTTCGGCTCTGTGGGTGTCGGGTACCGTGTCCCAGCGACAGAGTCGCTAGGCCAGATGGCAGTGGGGGCACCAGCAGAGCGCAGGGAAGGCGGCAAGGTGGCTGTATGGAGAGAGAGGAGGGAGATCAGCTGGGAGGGCATCGCAGTGGGTGTGACGAGGCTGGCCCTGGCAGGTGAAGGGCGTCACGGGTCTCGGTGGGCTGTGAGTTTGCTCTGTCTTCCGTTGCCTTCCCCTGACCTGGTGGCTCTGTGGCCGAAGCTGCGACTCATTACCAATGTCTCCCCTGCCACCATGGCCACTGTCCACCAAATATACGTCATATACGTCCAATCCCTAGCCACTGCCACTGCCCTGGCCCAGGGCACTGTGACATCGTGTCCATTGGAGATCTGTCCTCTAGGTCACCTGCCTTCTGTCACTGCGTTTCCCAGAGCGACCCCTGGTATCACCTGGAGGATGCACCTCTTCTGCCTCAGATCATGTGGCTCCAGGAAAACTGACTGCCCCTGCTCTGGAGGTGAGCAGCTATCCCAGGCCAGACTGAAGGTCCCTCCCTTCCACCCCTGTCCATGATGACTGGTTCAGGGAAAGGCACGCCTGGACGTCCGAGGAATCATAGCCAGCAGGATCTAGTGCAGGACTTGATCATGTTTTCAGGGAAGCAGAATCAGTTTTTCTCCTGGCTGGATTTGAATGGGATTGGAGGTGGGACGGGGGCTATGGCAGCCCTTTTAAGGCCCTCATGAAGCAGGATCCCAGGGGCGGGAAGGAGATGGAGCTAGAAAAGAGAAGAGAAACAAGGGATGAAAGAAAAAGAATGGGGCTGTGGGAGTAGCACTGAACCCTGATCAGGCCTTGCCTGGTTCCCTTTCCTATCCTAGACCTTTAGCTACACTTGTGATTAAGTTTTATTTTTGCTTGAAGATATATCTTCATCAAAATGATGATGCAGCTTCTTGGACTCCCCCTGCAGGCTCTCCTGTCCCTCCTCAAGTATTTTACACACCACAGACCATGTATAACCCTTTGGTGACTACCTGCCACCCGATGGCTCAAGCCCCCAGATGCTCAGCATGGCACTGAAGGCCCAGTGTGACTTGGGCCCATGTGTTCCTCAGGCCTCCTCACTGTGTCCAGACAACTGACTTCCACTCTGAGGGGTGTGTGTGTGTGTGTGTGTGTGTGTGTGTGTGTGTGTTACTGGGGCTGGAGCCCAGGGTCTTCACACTGAGCTACATCCCCACCCTATTTTTATTTTTAATTTTGAGTTCGAGTGTTGTTAAGTTGCTAAGTTGCCCAGGCTGGGCTTGAACTTGTGATCCTCCTGCCTCGGCCTCCCAGAGTGCTGGGACCACAGAACTATGCTACCGGGTCTGGTCCTGGAAATGTCTTTTGAGGGCGTCTGGGCCCCTCACTCTGCACTGAGGCTGGGACAGTGCCTCTCTCTGCCCCTCAGTATACCTGTGACTGCTTGGGAAACTGTCACTCATCCTTCAAAGCCACCTAGGACCCAGCCACCTCTACTGTCACACTTGGGTTGAGGATAATGGCTTCCCTGCTCCGTCCCTGTCCCTTGCAGCTTATTCTCAATCCTGATTTATCTTTTAAAATGGGAGTCAAGTTCTGCTACTTTGGCTCAAAATTCTGTCACCGTCCATATTTCCCACAGCTTTGAAGAGCCCGAGTCCTTGCCAAGGCCCACGAGAACCCACACCCTCCACCTCACCTGGTGCATGCCACGTGAGCGCTGTGTCACGGAGCTGCACCCTCAGCTCTTAAAATTTTTTAAAAAATGGAGACAAGACTGCCTAGGCTAGGCTTGGACTTGCAACCTACCTGCCTCAGCCTCTGAGGATGCTGGGATTACAGGCTCGTGCCACCAGGCCAGACTCACCCTTGTCTTCTAAGCATTGCTCCAATTTCTCGTCTTGGGGTGTCTTTCCTGAGCACCCCTTTCACAAGATGTCCCTGTTTTCTGCTGAGCGGCTCCTCCTTATTACCTGGCACCTCGGATGTACTGTGCCCTGCAGGGCTGGGTTCTGGCCGCTGTGGGAGATGCCAGGACCCGAGACCTGGTGCCCCCCCACCCCGCCTCTCAGTTGCTGCGGCTGAGAAGGAATTCTACAGATACAAGCAAAATCTCAAATCATTAATTGACTTTAAACAGGGAGGCTGTCCCCGGGGCCTGGCCTTGTGAGGGACTAGGAGCCCGTGGCGCTGTAGCTGTGTTTCTGGCTTTGAATTTATTTACTTATTATAATTTTGAGACAAGATCTTGCCAAGTCACCCTGCCTGGGTTCAAACTTGTGATCTTCCTGCCTCAGCCTCCCAGAGTGCTAGGATTACACATGTGGGCCATCGAATTTGAATCTGGCAACCACGCCCTAAACTTGAAAGGAGTCGGTGAACCCCTGAGTGGAGCAGAACCTCAGCCAACGCTTTGGACTTTGGCAGCCGAGGCCGCCAGTACCGACCCCAGGAGAGCTGAGGGGCATGGTTCAAAGTCACTAATGCTGTGGTTAGTAGTTATGCCCATCCGGAAAAAGAAGTTGATAATCAACTTCGTTTACCAGCTTCATTCCCCGTGGGCAGCTCCAGGAGGGCGGGGTTTTGGTGTGTTTCCTTCATGGCCCTGTCTGGTGTACCTAGGGCACTGCCCGCTGCGCCTGGGCTTCCTTGTCCCAATTGAAGTGAATGAATGGTAGTGAGCCAGGCCAGCCCAGCCCTGGCCCGGGAGCTCCTGCCTACCGCTCAGGGAGGGATCTGTCGGGAGGAGCAAGGCTCAAAATGCTCAGGGCAGTGGGAAGAGGGCTCAGCCCCAAACTGCTGTCTGAGAGATCTGCCGTGTTCTCACAGTGCCAAGAAAGTACCTGGAGTCGTATATGGTGGGTTGTGCCTGCAATCCACTCTGGGAGGCTGAGGCAGGAGGTTTGCTGAGTTTGAGGCCAGCCTCAGCTAAATAGTGAGCTCAGGACCAGCCTGGACTATAGAGCGAGACCTGGTCTCTGTACTACTCTGCAGTATTGTGTGCACAGACTCAATTATATAAATGCTGAAGCCACCTGTGCCTGCTGTCATCATCATGACAGCAAGTGGTCCCCGAGCCAACCACCCCCCCCCCCAAGCTGAGAGAGCCTCGTCTAGTCCCCAGGGACACCGCCTCCTTGTTCCCCAAGCCTGGGCTCAATTTAATCTGACAACAATGGACCAGCCTCTTACGCGTTCTCAGGCTTGACAATCTTAGAAAAAGAAACTGTTGTGAGACCAAATTGCTTTCTGCAGGACGACAGCGATCTCATTAGTGGGGCGCTCTGTGGCCTGGGTACAGAAGGGGACCGTCCATCTGCAGGCACTGTGGCTGGCATTTGAATCTGCCATGGCCCCACTTCCTGTAATATCCTAATTAAAGGGCTGTTATTCATGTGGGAGGCACCACAGCCACGTGACAGGTGGGTGGCAAAGTGTCCTGGCCTAGGGAGGAGAGGCTGAGGCCTGGGAGAAGACCCACTCGGGACCTTTTCTGATCACACCCCCTCCCCACCATCACGGTCACGGATTGTCCGCTGCCCCTGGGCGGCTGGATCTGCTGTCTCCAGGATGAGGCCAGGCTGGGGGGGGGGGGGGGAACTCCAGGGCAGGGAAGGGCTCTGCACACATGTCCCCTGTCTGGAAATGGGGCGGGAGGCTGTCAAGGCCTGTGTGAGAGGCTGGTCCTGGATCCAGACTCTTGGTGGGTGTACATGGGGGTCTCCCTGCCAGCCTGGAGCCCCTCTCATGCTGATCCAGGCTCATTTTGGTCCCATATACCCAGGCCAGTGACAGGAGGTCAGGCTGGGAGGCTGAGCCAGTCAGAATGGGCTTGACTGAAATGACCAAGGATTCAGATTGCAGTATAAAAATAAAGAAAATGTGTTTTCTCACAGTAGAAGCTGTTCCGGGGCAGAGTTACCAAGTTCTGCAACTCAGTAACGCTCCCAAGGTCATGGTCCTTTCCCTTTTCTCTCTCTGTCACCCTCAGAAAGGTCCAATTCCTCATGGTCACATGTGGCTGCGGCTGCTCCGGGCATCCCGGCCTCATCTAGCTAGAGCTGCAGGCAGAGAACAACCTGTTTGATACTGCTCATTTCTTTTTAAGAGCAAGGAAATCTTTCCCAGAAGTCCCTGGGCATCACTTCTGTTGTGTAGTCCAGAATGGTACCCCGTGCTGCTGGTCCCCAGCAAAGCATAGATGTTTGGCTCCTGGGACTGGCCGGGAGCAGTCACCTTCACTCTGCAGCGTGGCCTTTGAACACACTGGGCTTCTGTCGCAGGGAAGCTGCACTCTGCCCTCCCCTGCCTCCATAGCCTCAGCCTTCGGGAATGCTCTCCTGGCGCCACCCCGGGCACCTCCCCTCTGGTTAGCCAAGGACAGGCAAGGACCAGAGCTCCTGAGACAGAGACGCCACTGTGGGGTGGGCCGGAGTCCTGGGCTGACCCAAGGCTGGTCACTGTCCAGCCCCCAGTCCCTGGGCGGCTGATCTCACAGCTGCCCCGCCCCTCCCCAGCCCGGGGCCTTACTCCTGATGATTTTTAGGTCACACTCATGGGCACATCTGGCCAGGCGGTGCAGGCCTGTCATCCCAGCACTCTTTGAGACTGGGGGATCTCATGTTCAAGCCCAACCTGGGCAACTTACTGACTTAGCCAGGCTGTGTAGACACACCGTGTGCCCTGCCTCCAGGACTCGGCTTCCATCTGCCATGAGGTGAACTGCCCTCCTCCAGCTCTGCCACTGCCCTGCGCTCCCTCTGTTGCCAGCTGCCCACGACTGGGCTGTGCGAGGCCTTCTGCAACAGGGAGCTGAAATGTATCCTGCCTCCCTGAAGCTGTGGACGTCAGGGATTTTTTTCCCCCGCGATGAGAAAGTAACCAGGACAGAATCCAGACGCAAGTTCCACCCTGTGGGCAGGGCTCATGAGAAAGACCTCACACAAGCACTGAACGTAGACACAGCAGCCACAGCCTGCAATTCCAGTAATCCAGGAGGCTGAGGCAGGTTGAGTCCAGTCTGCGTGATTAGTAAGATCCTCTCTCAAAATCAAAAAATAAAACAAGACTGGGGATATAGCTCAGTGCAAAGGCCCTGGTTCAATCCCCAGCACTGAAAAAAGTACCCAAACACACGTTTTCTGTCCATACTACCCACAAAGCACGGTGCTAAGTGCTTTGTGTGCACTCAATTCCCCCCTCCCCTGTCCTGTGGGGGGGTCCCACTGGAATTCCCACGAGGCACTGAGGTGTTGAATCATTCATTATTTCCTGCGGACCTCAGAGCTGGAGAGTGCCACATCTAGATTAATAAGCATTTAGAACAAAACCCTAAGAGATGCCACCTGCGACGGGACAGGATATTGTGGGCAGTTGGAGGCCTTGCAGCGGGGTGGGGGGTGGGTGAGGGGTGGGGTCAGAGGACCTGGCTGCGAGAACCCTGGCAGGTGGGGGAGAGGTGGGGCCTGGCATGGGGCTGGGGGTTGGTGGGGGGAGCAGCATCCGGAGACCAGAGAGACAGGTGCGCCCTGGACTGTGTTTAGAAGCCTTTCTTCTGGGCAGGGCGATTTGAGGTTATGAAATTCATCCGTGCTCATTTCAGGAAACAGAAATGACTTCAGAGTTTCAGGAGAGAAACGAGAGGGATCTGGCATTTCCCCTCCTGGGCGTGCTGGCTTGCATGTCGGTGCGTTTCATTATTTGCTCACTTGTCTGCAGAGGTCCGCTGCCCGCTGCCGAGCTCAGGCTGGCGCGAGCCCACCAGGGACCGGTGCCAGGAGCACACAGTTGGGGCAGGATTCTGGGTGGTGCTGGGACCTGAGGGGACATAGGCATTTCAATAGAAACCTAATGATAGTAAGATTTAGGGTCCTTATTGCTACCAGCTCTCCTGTGGGAGTGCCTTTGGGTGGGACATTTAAGCTGTAGGAGGAGGAGTAACCCGGGGGAGGGCAGGTACCCCAGGATGGGGGAGATACATGAGTGGTGGGGGAAGAGGTACCCAATTTGGGGGAGAGGTACCCAATATAGGGGAAGGATGCCCTTTCACCTTAGCCAGGCCCTGGGACTCTTGTGGCGGCCCCTTCAGAGTCCCTGGGACCCAGATTCTTGTCCCTCCTGAGTGTGGCTGTCCATCGGCGCCTGACCTTTGCTCCCACCGGAGTTGGGCGCTGTTGTGCAGGGTGTGCCACTGAGTGGGAGGCCCATGTTTGGGCTCAGTCTCCCAGGTCCCTGTCCCACATAGCCCAGAGGAGGCACGGGGTCTTCAGAGATTGCGCAGTGAGCCAAGGTCGCGTCGTGGCCAACGTGAGGGACCAGAACCATCATTCCCTGCTTTGTTTTGCTGCTGCCCAGGCCTGCACCTAGCAAGCGGGTCTGTCCTGGTCCTGTCCCAACCCCGGCCCCAGAGGGTGAGTCTTGTTTTTTCTTTTTGTGTTGCTGGGGATGGAGCCCGGGGCCTTTGCATATCTCCAGTCCTTTTTTATTGTTTTTATTTGAGATAGGATCTCCGTAAGATGCTAGGCTGCCCGGGATGGGCTTGAACTTGTGATCCTCCTGCCTCAGCCTCCTGAAGTGCTTGGATGGCAAGCCTGCACCACCGGGTCTGGCTCGGATGGGCTATTTTAAAATCTACCTGTGGCAACTGTGCACACACAGGCCCTCAGAAGCACGGAACACAGGCACACAGGACACCCCTGAAGGTGAGCATGTGCCACTGTGTGTGTGCACACTACAGGCTGTGACAAGGTCTGATCCTTCTGGGCTCGTGGGGTGCATGGAGAGAGCCCCTCCAGCACCTGGGGCTTGGGCTCCTCTGTGGAGTCTCCTGTGTGGTCTGGCTGATCTATCCCGGATGCTTGTGGTTGGATGGGGGCATTGTCCCGGGTTGAACAAAAGTGGCTGACATCAGCCAGGGCCCAAAGGGGCCCCAGGTCGCGCTCCTGTCCCTCCAGCCACACCAAGCTCTCCATCTGGACTGGGGAGGCCCCCCTCTTGACAAAAGGTTCACCTGTGAACACCAGGGCTGACTGGGCAAGCCAAACACCTGCTACAGGAGGGGAAACTGAGGCTCAGAGAAGGAAATGACTTTCCAGGGCTACTGAGAGAGACACAGTGAGCTGAGATTAGAACCTGGGTTTCTGGGGGCACTTGATCCGTGTGTGACCCAGGGCTCCTCAGCTGCAGCAAGTAAGCCACACAGACTCTGGTGGGCTAGCCTGGGAACCCGTACTCTACCATGGCAGGCTAACCTGGGCACCATTTTCTGCTTTTGTGGGTTAGCCTGGGAATCCATTTTTCCTCACAAATATTGCTGCTAAAAAAACCTGTGTTCGCAGTTCTAGAAACCTGGCTGTTGAGTACGGCTTTTCCAATTTTTCTACTGGTCATCTCCAAATGCCTTCAGCATGGGACAGCTGGGCTGCTCAGAGGAAGCAAAGGGTCTTGCTCCTCAAGTCCTGTCCCCCCCAGCTCTACCTACAGTCTCACCTCATCACTCTTGGACACACTTTTCAGTACCAGTGACTCTCTGGAGTGGGAAAGGGACAGGGAAGGAGGAAGGAGACCACTAGCTATGCCGGCGAGAAAGAGAGACTGTCCTTGTGACCCTCTGCTGGGGCGGTCACGGTAAAGTCCACTGCAAACCGAGTGGCTTCAAGGACAGACATTTACCTTGTCACTGTTCTGGGATCTGCAAGCCTACGGTCAAGGTGTGGCAGAGCTAGTTTCTCTGAGATCCTCTCCCTGGACCCTCTCACGTGGCCCTCCCAATGTACATGTGTGCCTGAATTTCATCTTTTCACAAGGACAGCAGGCATATGGAAACAGGGACCTCCTGAAGGACCTCAGTTTAACTTAATTACCTCTTTAAAAACTTTGTCTTTAAACACAGTTTCATCCTGAAGGCCTACAGGTTAAACTTCAGCATGAACTTTTGAGAAGGGCACAGTTTGTCCTATAACTATAGCCTTCGGCCTATTTGTAATTTAGATCCATCTTGTGGCCAGAGTAAGATGTTTTAGCCAGAAACGAGGTGATCCCCACACCCCATCCACATCACGGACAGTGCTGTGACCACCTGCTTGTCCCCTTTACTTTCTCTAGCCAATTCTCTAGGATCCCAGAGCTGTGACATTAGACAAACTTGTATTTGAATTCGATTAATACGAAGACATCGTGGGCATCTTGGGATGGGATGAGAGGTGTTGGGGGGCATCCTCACCAGCAGATCCACCCCTGGATGAGCTCAGTAGCTGAGGGTGCTGTCAGAAGGTGAGCCCCTGGGGCTGTGGCCCAGAGGTTCCTGCTGACATCCTGGCTCCTCCCAGCATGGAGAAGACCCATTTCCTCTACCTTGCTTCTGTCTTGGCACGAAACTTTGAGCCAAATTACACCATCTCCTCCTTGAAGCTGTGGGTGTCTGGTATTTCGTCCCAGTCATGGGAAAGTGAGTAATGTGCATGTGACACACACCATTTGCACAGGGCATTGTAGAGGATGGAGAGCCTCCGCTGGGGACAGTCCAAGACCACCCGCCACTGGGCAGGAGCCACACGGAGCAGATGGTGTCTGCAGAGAGCTCGTGATAGGGATTATGGTCTGCATCTGAATTGTCCTCTCAGAAGACTCGAGTTTGGAAGGCAATTCAATTGCGGGGGTTAACCCATTCATTTCTTGGTGCTGCTAAGAGATGGGGCTCGGTAGGAGGGGCAGATCACTGAGACATGACCCAGAAGGGATGGGTCTGTGGAGTGTGACCTGGAAGGATATAACTCCCTCGTTAGCTCCACCTTTGCTCTCTCCCTCTTGTCTTGCTGTGCCGGCAGCAGCTGCTCCCTAGCCAGGCCTCTACAGTGCCCCTCTACCACCAGTGCCACTTATGGATGGACTGAGACCTTCCGAAGCTGTGAGCTGAAACAAATCTTTCCTCCCTTAAGTTGTGGCTGTGGGGTAGTGTGTCCCAGAAACAAGAAAGTACGACAACAGGTGACATTGTTGTCCCACTTTACAGTTGAGGAAACAGAGACATAGGAGAGTTGGTTGCTTACCTGAGATGGCATGGCCTGGTTGCAAGCTCGGTACTTGTGACCACTGCACAATACTGCCTCTCTAGAGGATTCCGAGATCATATGAAGATAATCTGAGGTCTCCTGGGATCATTCAGAATGAGGGACGTGTCAGAAAGATCCAGCCTTTAAAGACAGCCTACACACAGAGAAGGCCCCAGAGCCTCCCAAGGCCTGACGGTTGCTCTCCTTGCCCAATTGCATCCTGGGAAGGTGAAGGGTGGGACTTCGTGGGGGGGGGGGCTTTTTGGAGAGTAGAGCCAGGTAAACATTCATGGACAGTCCTCTTCATCCCTGTGCTCCTTGTGACACAGCTTTGCTGACCCCTGTCCTGCGGAGTCAGGCTGGAAGTGACCATGGTGGCCTTCCTGAGGCCTCCAGGGAGCCTGTGAAGAAATGGGCCAGCTTCCTTCCAGGGTCTCCAAGGATGTAATCTCAGGGCCACACAGTCCCAGAAGCTCCTCAGTCCTTTCTGGGTGGAAGCCTCTGGGGACAGCCTGGTGCCTGGGGTGACAGCACACACAGTGTAGGACAAATCTAGGCAAGGGTCCAGGTGCAGGTGCAGCTGAGGAGAGGGAGGAGTGGTGACTGTCCCAATCAACCCTGCAGCTGTGACACCGCAAGCATTTGGGGAGGGCACGTGGTCTTCTAGCAACCTTACCGACCCCTGGCTCCAAGCCTCTCACTGTTCAGATATGGACACTGCCACCCAGAGAGGGGAAAGAAGTTGATTAAAGCCACACAGCATGTCAGCTGTCCCAGCTGGAGCTGTTTCCTAAAGTAAATGAGGGGTTTCAGCTGGACATTTGCCACAGGTGGCAGATGCTTAGGGCTTGACACACTCATTCTCATTTAAATCTCATGTAAGTGGTAAGTGGCAGGCATTACTCAGTTCCAAAAGTACAAAAGTGATAGTTGAGCTCAGAGAGGGAAATTCATTTGCCCTCGGATGCACAGCTGACAGGCACTACTCCGCGACCTGAGCAGTTTCGTCACACCAAATCGCTCTTTTAGGAAACAAAGAGACTGGGAGAATTGTCCCTGTGAAGGGACCGAGTGCTGCAGGAGGAGGGACTGAGGGTGTAAGAAAGCCAGCCCCCTTTTTTTCACTGGGTACTTTAGATTCTATCGCTGGGCCCTACACTGAGCCCAGTGTGGGTGGCGTTTGTAAGCTCAAGGGGCTAAAGGTTCAGATGTAGAAACCGAGACTCACAGGTCCCAAATACCATCTCAAGAGACTGCTCTGTATTGGGGACTGAGTGAGAACTCAACCCAGGCCTATGCAGTCAGCTCCGGGGCCTCCCAAGGCCGTGGCGCTGTCCGTGGTGCTGAACCGGAGCCACCCTCTCCCGTGGCTTAGCCACTCCTGTGTCCTGGGCTCCTGGCCTGAAAGACCAGTAAGATCCTCCTTTGGCAGGTGACAACAAAGGCCTTGAGAGGACAGGCGACCCTTCTGATGCCACCCAGCAATTGCGGAGCCACAGCAGTGCCTCACCTCCTCCTTTCTGCCAGTGAACTTGGTGTTTCCAGCTTGACAGTCAGCCATTTTTTTTTTGCCTCCTGAATTTATCTCAGATGCTGTGAAGACCAAGTTTTGAGCTTATTTTGGGCATCGATTCTTCCAAAGCAACAGCAAGAAACATCTTACAAGTGCATGGTGTTTGCTAGTTTGCAAAATGCTTTCATTCTGAATTCATAAACTATTCTCTTTGAGCAAGACAAGATAAGATGGGAAATAGAGGAAAAACAGAAGAGATTCAGAGAGGATAAGTGACTGTGATTGAGTGGTAGAATCAAGACTTTAGATCTTCTGTCTCCTTATCCTGATGCCCTGCCTGGTCCCCACTGGCATGCCTAGCCAGCTTGGCCCTAGAGGAATTGTGCTGGATGTTATAACTCCTTCTGCTCCTGTGTTCCAGTCCTCGGCCTCATCCGGCTTCCTAGTATCTGCTGGGCCCCCTCTCACCTGGCTTGGAGCAGACACCTTCTGTATAGCTGTGCTAGGAGGAAGGGGAGGGAGGGAGGCCAGTCCTGGCCCATTGCCACCCTCCACTTATTCTGCATGGTGTCAGCTTCAGCGACACTGGCAAGGGATTGGGTGCAAACTGGATGGGGGCTGTATTAGTCAGCTTTCCTGTCACAGGGACAAAATATCCGATAGCCACAACTTAAAGGAGAAGTTTATTTAGCTCACAGTTTTTGGTGGGTTCAATCCAAAGTTGGTTGTCTCCAAGGCAGACACACATGGTGGGAGGGTGTGGTGGGGCAAAGTGGCTAGTTATAGTAGGCAGGAAACAGAGGAAGAAGGAGGAGCCTGGAACAAGACAGCCCCCTTCCAGGCCACTCCCCCAGCCACCCACGTCTAGCCAGGATTCACTTCCTAATAGCACATGAGACTACTAATGGAGGAACCCAGGGATGGTCACAGCACCCAGGACCCAGCCACCTTCCACACATGGGAGACGTTGGGGGGACTTTTAGGTCTAAACCCCAACCAGGGCCCACAATCTGGAACAGAGGATCATTGGAGGCTGGAGAATGGGCATGTAGGGACGTAGCTGTGGGTGAGAGCAAGCTGGGGGGAGGGTGGGCAGCGGGATTAGATGGGAGGTGAGCACCCAGCGCAGTGCTCAGGGCCAAGGGCTGCGCAGACGTCAACTCCTTCAAACTATGTGACCTGGGAGATAGCAATTCTCCTGCAAAGTGTTACCATGGTTGAGACACGGTTTTATGGCTCCCCTGAGGTCACTTATTGACATTAAATTCCTATTGAGAGGTGCTCTAATGAGTGAGTGGGAAGTCAATTGCAGGGTGATGTGTAAAGACTTCTGGAAATGAGAAGCAGGCTTGGTGTTCAGCAGGGTGGAGCCCCCAAGACTCGATCCTGGTAGCAAGACCAGAAGATACACGTATGTGTCCTTTATCTGTCTCCAGTGTGATGTCCTGTGCTACCTTGGAACTCTGCTAGCAAGAGGCACATGGGCAGATGTGACTCCTTGACCTTGAACCAAAGCTGTGAGCCAAAATAAGCTTCTTTTCTTTATGACATTCCCCGTCTGTGGTGTCATGTTATCAGCAAGAAAAATGTCTAAATCCATAAGTTTACATGTATGAACAGGCTGAGTCTCCACCGTGGGCCCCCGCCAGGCTGTGTGACTTTTCCTGTCTTCCGCGAATGAGCATTACTTCCTAAGATGTGGATCTTTGGAAATTTCCCGCTTATGGGAGGGAGCACACCAGCTTCCCCTTTCTCCTCTGAGCTGCCTGACCCCTTCCCTGCCCTCCTGCATCCAAGCAGAGGCGGGTACAGACACAGGCCCGGGGCCTCCAGGCCTTGGCAGCGGGGCGGGATGGGGGTCAGGGCAGAAGGAAGCTGGGCCCTCGTCCTCGACCTCCAGCAACCAGCTGGTGCACGGGAGAGCTGCCCGTCGCCTTCTTGCCCCGCATCCCACCCTTTATCTGAAACCAGCTCCTTCTTCCTGGATTGCCAAGGAGGAGGAGAAGGTGGAAAATTATTCCTGTTCTGCTCCTAGAAAACTTTAAAATGCTATTGCCATGGAAACTGCTCTCATGCAGCCATGGAGCCAGCTAGTGAGAGAGGACATGGGGAGGAAAGGGGAAGGGAGGAGGGTGTTGGCATGAGATGCTGGCAGAGGGCTCCCCGCTCCCAGAAAGATTCAGCAGAGCCGAGGGGCCTCCCAGAGAGAACCAGAGCCAGGCCCAGTCTGTATCCCAGAATTCTGGGAGGCTGGGGCAGGAAAACTGTAAATTTGAGTCTAGCCTGGGGAACTAGTGACTTAATAAGAGTCTATCAAAATAAAAAAAAAGTGGGGGCAGGTGGCTAGGGATGTAGCTTCCTGTGAAGGTCCTGGGTTTGACCCCCAGTAGCACATGCACCTGTGTACACACACACACACACACACACACACACACACACACACACACACTCACACACTCATGCAATGACAACCCGGGCATGCCTGGATCCCAAGTCCCACGATGAGCCCCACTCGCTGAGCCACTCATGTGAGAGCCGTGAGTGTGTAGCTCTGTGTCTGGATAGGGGGATGGGTACCAAGATAAAGTCCCACCTTGGCCACCAATTCGGGCAGAGGAGGAGAAAGAGCAACAGTCCAAACTTAGGACATGCCACACACTTGACATCCATCTCCTTCTGAGCCTGTTGAGAGGACAGCGGAACCCCTCTTTCACAGAGGAGGAAACAGGTTCAGGGAAGCCGAGTGAGGTGCCGAGGACAGAGAGCCAGTCAGGAGCAGAGCTGGAAGCGAAGAATAAGCTGCCGTTTATCCAGTATCTACTGTGTGTCAGACACTGTGCTAGACGCCGCATATTTATAATTCTTACAGCCTGTGAACGGGAGTTCTCACCCCAGTCAGTCACTAGGGAGGAAACTGAGGCTAAGGAGTGCTTCCAGGCTCCCACAGCTGAGAGGTGACAGAGCCAGAACTGAGGGTCCTACTCTGTAGTCCAGGCTGGTCCTGAACTCACCATGTCCCCCAGGCTGCCCTCAAACTCACAGCAATCCTCTTGTTTCAGCCTCTTGAGTTCTGGGATTACAGGCGTGTACCGCCACGCCTGGCTTATTTGGTGCTGGGGAATCAAACTCAGGGCCTTGAGATTGCTAGGCAAATGCTATAATACTGTGCTATTCCTCCAGGTCCTTTTTTAAAAAAATTTAGGGAGGGGGGTCTTGCTAAGTGGCAAAACTGCCCGTTCGGGACTCGAACTTAACCATCCTCCTGCCTCAGCCTCCCAAATGAAGTCAGGATGTGATCTCTGTTTTGCAGCTAATGAAGCAGAGGGGCTGAGGGCTCCACCCACTATTAGCAGCCTGATGGGAGGCTGAGTCAGGACTCGGCAGTCTGACTGCGGAGGGGGTGTGCTTTCCGGAGTGTCCCCTACTTTTCCAGAGAGAGGACAGAGGGGCGGCTACACGGGTGACTGATGAGGCTCCTGCCCTCCCGGAGCACTCAATTTGGATCCCAAAGGTCAAGAGGTCCTAAACTTTCACTGTGCGACAGTGGAGCAGGCTCTGGAGACCTGCTCTTGCAGGTGCTAAGAGGATCAGTGGGGCTGGGCTTCCCAGAAAGCCTAGGAGCCGGCTGGGCTTCCGTTGTCCTGGTAGGCACCCATCTCCTGAGGTGGGTGGGGCAGCTGCAGCGAGACTCCTCTCATGCTGTGGGCGGAGCCTCTCCTGGCTGCCTCCTCCATTCAGGGAGGCTGTGGACTCAGCAGAGGCAGAGGGCGGCCGTGCCCCACCCACACTTTGGCAGGAGGCGGCCATCTTGCCAGTTACCCAAGGTCCTCAACGTCCTGTCTGTCATTCCACATGTCGACCAGGACCCAGCGAACTTTGAGGTCACGTTCCCCCACTTTCTGTCTCTGCTCCTCCCCTGTTTCAGAGCCCGAAACTTCCTTGGCTCTGCACGCCATATGGTCACCCAGCTTCGGTTGGATTCCCCCAAAGGTGAGGAGCTCGCTACCTGAACGATCACTCTGTCTAACGCCCTTTCTGATGACTCGGAGACGTTGCCTATGAGCCCATGCAATCCAGGCTCTGCCAGCCGTGTGAGCCATGCGGAATCCATGTCGTGTGTGCAGTGACACCCTGGTGGCTGTCAGGGGAGGCAGCATGGCGTGAGCGTGCACAGCCGAGGCAGACGGGCCGGTTCGCCTGTCAGTCAGAGATGCCGAGGACTCCCTGTGCTCTGGCTTCCAGCAAGTATAACTATTTATAAAAGGTGAGGTTTGCCAGGAACGGGGCAAGGCTGGGACATCTGCTCCCTCTGCCGGAATGGCTAGGACTCACCAGAAGCCACCTGATCTCATCTCCCCAGAAGGGGAAGTCTCAAAGCCCTGGCAGCACCCCCCCCCCTCTGCCCTGACCGCCGCCCACATGGGCCGTGGCAGATGAGCTGGGGTGGAGGTGCTGCTGCACTGAGGTGACATCTTTTCTGTCCTGCTTCCTTCCAAGGTCAACTTCTGGGGGGCACATGGGCTCCTCTGGTGGGCGGGGAGATGCTGGCTTCTCTCTGAACGGTACTGGCCCCTGCTCCGTTCCACAGTTGCATCCTGGGCCCTTTGACCTATGTCCCCTCTTGAATGTCCCAGCCAGAGCAGGTGCTTCTGGTTGGCAGTGCAGCCTAGCATGTACAAGGCCGGCCTTAGAGAATTCTGGAGCAGGCACAAAGCCCTGGGCTCAAATCCCGACTCTGTGATCTCTAAGCCTCAATTTTCTCACCAACTTGCAGGACCTCTGCACAGAGCTACATCCACAGCTCGTGGTCTCACCAAGTTGCTAAATTGCCTAGGATAGGTTTGACAGGCCGGTGCCACCAGGGCCCAGCTGTCCAGAGGAATGGAACGATCTGTCCCCCGGGTTATAATGATAAGCGACCTTGTGTCCAACGACTGAGGAGTGGGAGGGACGGAGCCAAGAGCGATGAGGCGGAGGACCGGAGTTCTGCGCTGGCGCCACTGAGCAGAGTGCCTTCCTCATGGGGAAACCTCCGTTTCATCATCCACAGAATGGGAATAATAGTAACAGAGGCATCTGTTGGCAGGGCTTGTGGGAGGCCTGAATGGGGCATGATGGGGCTGAGGAAACTGTCTATCTTGTCTTTGTTTCTTTGGTAGAGGATGAGCCCAAGGCCTTCGCACTGAGCTGTATTCCCAGCCCATTTTATAATTTTTTTTTGTTTGTTTTGAGACAGGGTCTTTCAAACTTGTGCAGGCTGAGCTCAAATTCACAATCCTCCTGTCTCAGCCTCCCAGAGTGCTGGAATTGTAGACCAGCACCCCTGTGGCCAGGCTTAGTATCCGTCTTAGTGACAGCCATGCCAGGGTCCAGAGAACAGGGCAACTCTGTGGGAAGAATGCTGGGTGGGGACAGAGAAGGTAAATGCACCTCGGAATGAGCTCCAGGCGGGGGTGCTGGACTCTGTCCCCTGCATACGGGGGGTGGGGGTCCCCACCCTGGAGAGAGATGGGTCCCACGCCTGACCTTGCACCTGTCTGTGAAATGAGAATGCAGCCCTTCCTTCAGGAGATGCTATGAGGACAAAGGCCTCCTGGCACCCCAGAGATGTGAGAAAGCCAGGGGTACTTTGGAGGCTCTTCCCTAGGAGTGAGGGGAAGGTGGGTACAACAGTGGCACCCCGCTATGGAACGCCTTCCTGGCACCCTGCCAGGAGTGGATTATCTTATTTCTAACATGATGAACAACCCAAGCAGAAGAATATTAAATTTATTTACTTGTCAGCTGGGAAACAGGCACAAAATATTCTGTAAAGTAATGAAGTTTGGTGAAAGGCAGAGATGGGGGTGGAAGGGCCTCTCCCGGAGACCAGGGCCTGGCATCTGAGGTCACAGGGACCCGCTAGGCAAGGTGTCAGGGAGGGCCTGATGGAGGCGGTGACCCTTGCCAGGAGGACAGAGGCCTGGGATGAGGAGACAGCACCCTGGGTGAAGGCCACCCAAGTCTCTCAGGGCAAAACCCAGTGCGGAACGTCACTGCGACAGTGGGTTCCAGGAGTGGGGTTGGCAGCACTCCTGTTGAATTACAGTTGCCAAGAATCACACATCCAGCTCCTCAAGCCCATGCCTGGGAGTGGGCCCTTACTGGGACAGAGGATTTTGTGGATGTAGTTAGGGATCAAAATGATAGAGCCCTGGACTTAGGATGGGCCCTCCGTTCCACAACTGGTGTCGCTATAACATAAAGAAAAAGGAGGACTAAGGTACACAGAGATGGAGGAATAGAGAATGGGAAGCCAGATGCAGAGACTGGAGCCACGCAGCCACAGACGCAGAGACTGGAGCCACGCAGCCACAGCCATAGACACCAGAGCCACCAGGGGCAGGAGGAGGCTGCAGAGCTCTTCCCCCCAGCCCTCAGAAGCAGTGTGGCCCTGCCCACACCTTGATTTTGGATTCCTGACTCCTGGAGCAGTGAGAATACACACATTTCTGTTGATTTAAGTCCCTGGGCTTGTAGTGTATTGGTAGGGCAGCACTAAGAAACCACGGAGTGGAGGTGCAGTGACCATGGACAGAGCTTGGTGGACCTGGGTGTGAAGAAGGGAGTTGAGGTTCCAGGGGAGTGGGTGCTGGGCCCCTTCTCCATGAGATGTGGGGGGATATGGGTCAGCCTTGGCCCTGGTGAGAACAGGTTGCCCCAAATATCCCCTCCGGCTTGTCAGTCACACCACCTCTTCCTCTCTGGTCAATGCTTCCTGCGCCACTCGGAGGTCGCCAGCCGGAGGTCACCAGCTGTCTCTGTGACCTGGGACAGGTGGTTTTCCCCTTCAAGGACCTGCTTTCCCATCAGTTAGTGGGCTTTGGTGCCCTTGAGCTGAGGAGAGAGCAGAAGGGAGGGGGCAGTTTTCCCCCAAGTGCCTCAGCCCTTCTTCAGTTCCAGGGATTAGGCAGACATGGAGTGTTCTTGGCAGGAAAGACCAGCTCTGGAGATCCTGGGAGGATTATGATTGAAGAGACACACTGGAGGGGACTTGGCTAGAGGAACTGTCTTTCTGGAAGAGGATGGAAAGAGAAGAGAGCCCTATGTAGACAGTAGGTGTTGTGGTTTTGATCCAGAATGTCCCCAAAAGCCTCCTCTTTGGAAGGCGATCTAATCATGGGCGTTAATCCATTGATTTCCTGTGCTCCTAAGAGTTGATTGGTGGACCACTGGGGTTTGACTCAGAAGGGGTGGGTCACTGGGGCTTGACCTGGAAGTACATAGCTAGTTCCACCTTTCTTCTCACACTATACTTCCTGTCTTTCCTACAGCTTCTCTCCTGCTGGGCCCTGGCCTAGCACCTAGGCCTTCTACTATTACCAACCACCAGCGAACGGATGGAGACCTAAACTGTGAGCGAAAATAAACCTTTCCTCCTTTAAGCCAGGACTGTCAGGTGTTGTGTCCCAGCAACAAAAAGCTAAGACAGTGGGGACACTGGTGGGGTCATGGAGTGTTGGAAGGGCAGCTAAGTTGAAATGTAAGTGATGGGAATCCCTTGATAAAGATTTCTCATCCCTGGGGAGTGAGGGTGCCACCTTCCAGGACAGAATTATCCCACATCCTGTTTAGAGACAGGATGAGGTCTCTGCATTGCTGCCATTCTTCAGACGAATCATGCAGTAGAAAAGGACAGCTTGAGTCCGGCCTGGAAGAGTGTGTGGGCAGAGAGAACAGCATGAACCAAGGTGTGGAGGCAGGAAATGGAAAATACGTACTTCCGTGAAGTCAGCCCCTCACCCTGGTTGGAGCTGATAGTGCGGTAGCCCAGTGGGAGGCAAGGCTGGGAGTGGGAAGTGTGACCAGGGCAGGGAGCACATCCTCTGTGGGCTACCAGGGTGCCAGGCTTCTCACGTTTCTTCTCATTGTGTCTTCAGTGTTGTCTTGTGACTTAGGGGCTGTGGGGCCCACTTTACACGGGAGAAGAGGAATATTTGAAAAAGTTCAGGACATTTGTTGAGGGCACAGTGTGTGCACCCTCACAGAGTCAAGCTTGGGCCAGCCTGGGCTACCTAGCCAGTTCAGGACCAGCCTGGTGTACAGAGTGAAACTCTGTCTCAAAAAATAAAAATAAAAAGGGGCTGGGGGCTGTAGCCAGAGCAAAGGCCCTGTGTTCAATCCTCAGTACCCAAATAAATAAATAAATATGCAGGGGAAAAGGCATGGAAGAGCATTTCTGGCAGAGGGAACAGTAGGACTGGGACACCAAGGCCTGGACATACACAGTTCTTGAGAACCTGGCTGCTGGCTACTTACGTGGCCCTCTCCTGGGACATTCTCCCAACACCTGTGCACTCGGTACTTAGCTAACCATTGCGTACAGGCTTTGTACCTGTTTCTAGGTGAAGGTAAATTGAGGCAGAAAACACATCACTGTCAAAGAACGGGTGAGGAGAGGACTCGGAGGCCTTGTCCACGGGGGGTGGTGCCCCGGCTGTCGGGCAGCAGGCGGGGAGGGGACAGTTTGACTAACAGTCCCATTATTTTCTTTCCAATTTGAAATTAAAGATCATTTCAAGCCCGCGTGCCGGGAAAGCCTAGGTTCATTACTTCCTGGGATTTCACCCGTACTCCAGTTCCAGATTCAATTAAAGCAATTTAAGGTAATTAATTAGATTTGTTGTTTGACTAATAAAGATAGAAATCCGGCTAAGTTGCCGCGAAGGCGGGGCCACATTGGGATCTGCCACGGAGGATGCCGGGTGGCCCAATTCCTTTCTGCCCGCTCGGTGCTCCCACTCCAGGCTCAGAGTCAGCGCCACCAGGTCAGGCCCAGTCAGCTCGGGAGGACAGGACCCACCCAGGGCGCTCCAAGGTCTGGAAGGGAGTAGGAGTCCTGGCCAACAGCTTTGGTTGCACCTGCAGGGCGGAGCTCAGCAGGACAGGGGAGGGGCTGGGCTTGCGCAGAAGCTGGGGGCGTGGCAGGAAGCCAAAGTCCCCAGTGGCATGGGGCAGGGGAGAGGCAACATAGAGAAGGGGACAGAGCCCCAAGGAACTGTCCGGAGAAGGCTGGGCACCAGCACCAGCCGACAGCACAGACAGGGAGTCAAACCAGGGAGGACGAGAAACGCTAGGGCAACAGGGCCAGCCAGCGTACTCAACGCTTAGTGTTGTGAGTGCCCCTAAGCACCACCCAAATGTCAGAAGCTTCACAAAATCCAGATCAGGAGCTGTGACAAAATTAAAAAAAAAATACTGCATGGAAATAAACACTATAACCTGAGTCAAAAGTCACGAAAAGCGGCGAACACATTAGTATCTCATATCACAAGCGTTTGCGTCCTTCTTATATAAAGAGCCTTTTCAAATCAATAACGAAAATAACCTAATAAGAAAGGTGGGGAAAAGTGAAGGATGCACAGTCTGTAAGAAAGAAGCCGTCCAGGCTCTTGAGCACGTGCAAAGTTGCTCAGTTCCCTTCTGTCGCGACGGAAATGCACATTGAAAGTAGACAGACGCTGTTTTTGTTCATCAAATTGAATGAACTTCAGAAACAGAATGACGCATTGAGCTAAAGCTGGTGCAGAAAAATAGGAAAATAGGTTCAGTGAGACTCATTATCATCATGGAGGCCAGCTTGACATCATCGATTGACATTATGAGCACATGGATTTGAGGTTTGGCTCTTTGTACTTTACCTTACAGGTGACATAATGACAGATGTGATAGTTTGATGGGAAATGACAGAAGGTCCCACGCAGCTAATCAGTGGTGCACCTGGACAGTGAAATACTATACAGCCAGTAAAGAGGAAGAAACAGCTCTCCGTATCCTATAGAGAGGTCACTAACACAGGCTGTTGAGTGTGGAACAAACACATGGTGCAGAGCAGTGTGTGTGAGATGCTGTCATTGTGTGCGATCAGAAGGACAACACGTGTATGTGGCTTTGTGTAGGAAGGTATACTCAATCCCCGGACTGCAGGCTAGCGTGTCGGAGCAAGGGCTGCCACTCAGGGGGTCCGTAGGTGCCTGGGAAGCAGGGAAGAGTAGACGCCTTGCTTTTCCCTGGTGTGTATGTGTGTGTGTGTGTGTGTGTGTGTGTGTGTGTGTGTGTGGTGTGTGGTGTTAGGGATCCAGATCAGGGCCTTCACACTGACCGACATCCCTGGTCAGTTATTTTTATTTTTGATTTTGAGACTGAAGTTTCCCAGGCTGAGCTCAAACTTCTGATCCTCCTGCCTCAGCCCCCAAGGTGCTGGGATTACCAGACTGAGGCACTAGGCCTGCCCCTTGTGTAACTTTTTCCAGTGTACGATGTATTTAAGGGGTTACGTGTCGGTGTTCCCTCTCTGCTGCCTCCTAATGTGACTTTCTGAGTTGGGCGCATTACCTTGGGTGTCCCCTCCGCCACGGCCATGCGTGTCCCTCCTGGCGTGGTTCCGGAGGCCTGGGGTTTCCTGAGGTGGCTTGGTCCTGCCCACACCAGTCACACTTCCTCTCTCACCCACACTTTGGCCTGCCTTCCTTCCTTCCTTCCTTCCTTCCTTCCTTCCTTCCTTCCTTCCTTCTTTCCATGGTACTGGGGATGGAGTCTGGGGCCTTCACACTGAGCTACAGCTTCCCGCCTTCCCCTTCTGTCCCTGCTGCCATCAGGGCGTTCTCGACCTGGACAAGAGTGGCTGGGGCATGTGCCACCTTCTCACCTCTGGGAGGGACTCTGAGCTTGTGCCTACATGGCCCCCTGAGACACTGTGGAGACCCTACATTGGTGCTACCTTCCGGGTCATGTCTGTTACCACCCACCCTGGTGGGCCGTGCAGAGCAGAGGCCGGCAGCCTGGAACTGGGCTGGGCTTTGTGGTGTCACCCACAGCCTCGGAGTCCTGGGTGCCTTGATGACCCTAGGCACAATCACAGAGGCTGTCATCTTAGTGAACCCTTGATAGCTGTCTTCCGGGAAGGGATGGGATTGACTTTATTGGACTTAAGTCTTGAAACTTGGCCGAGCAGGTCGAAAATTCAAGCACTTTGGGAGACTGAGGCAAGAGGATCACAAGTTCAAGACCAGCCTGAGTCACTTAGCTATTTAGCAAGATCCTGTCTCACAATCAGATGCACAGATGAGCTGAGGATGGAGCAAATGTGAAGGTCCTGGGTTCAATTCCCAGCTCCACACCCACAGCACGTGTGCACGTGCACACACACACACACACACACACACACACACACACACACACACACACCCCGCTGTCCTAGTTACTTTCTCGTTGCTGTGACTCAATAGCTGACATCCACAACATTAGGGAGGAGAGATTTATTTTAGCATGCAGTTTTAGAAAGTCATAGCCTATTCACAGGTGGATGGCTGGAAAATAGTAGAACCATATGGCGGGGCCGGAGATGGCGCTCCAGGAGACAGAGTCTCACGGCATGGTGGGGCAGAGAGAGACAGGGACTAAGGGTGGGACCGGCACACACCCTCCGTGTGAAGCCCCAAGCCTCGCCCCCTTTGGCCAGGCCCCACCTCCAGCACTACACAGTGTCCACAGGTACATGAGGCTGTTGGGGGATGCCTCAGATTCAAACCACAGCACCCACACCCACCCCAACCCCCCACCCCAACACACCTTAACAACAGGACTCATATAAATGCCTCATATACCCCAGCTTGGTAAGCACAGGTTTTATTCACCACACCCAACCTCGAGCTCTGAAGGGGGGCTCCTCGGCTCCCCCCAGAAGCCCAAGAAGAGTGGGTGGCTGTCTCGTCCCCCTTGTCTTGTCTCACTCCTCCCCACTTGCAGGGCCCCTAGGACACCACAGACGGGACAAATCAGATGCTGTTCCGACCCTCGGGGACTTGCTGGCCCTTGGGTGATGGAGATTAACTGGTCATAAGAATAAATGGAAAACTACACAGACAGATGGTTTTCTTCTTGAAATATTAATCTTCTTCCTTGTTTCCTTCCCGGGAGTCTCCTCTTCCTTCCTAGAGCAGCTGGGCTGGAAGACACTGACTGCTGGGAGGGAGGGGTGAAGCGGGTGGAGGTCACATGGCCCTCCTGCCTTCTTGGGTGTCAGAACTGAAGCCCAGGGGCTGGCATGTTGGGGGGTAGAGGAAAAGTGGAGAGCAGAAAGGTCCAAGGGGAAAGCCAAGACCTGGAAGCCATTGTGGCGGCCAGTCACTGGGCAGACCAGGCAACCCAGGCTGAGGGAAGGCAGAGAGAGGAGGATGCTGGGAGAGCAGTCACATGTTTGCCCACGTCCTCTCTGCCCCCTCTCTGGAGAGATGCAGAGGATCTGGGGCCAAGTGAAGCCTAGGGAGGGACCCAGCTGTTACGGTTTGGATCTGGAAAGTCCCCCAGGAGCCTCATGTATTTGCAAGTTGTGGATTTTCTATGGATTTCATGCACTATTAGGAGACAGGGTGGATCACTGAGGGTGAGGTAGATCACTGAGGATGTTCAGGGTCACTGAGGGTGTGGAGGGTCACTGAGGGTGTGGTGGATCACTGAGGGGACAGCCGGGAGGGGTGTACTCTTGCCCCGCATTCTCCCCAAGCCCCTCTCCTTCCTCTTGTGGTGCTGAGAACAGCTGTTGCCCACCACACCCTCCACCATTACTGGCTGCCATGAGTGGGCTGAGACCTCCTGAAACTGCAGGCTAAAATAAACCTTCCTTCCCATACGTTGTGGGCGCTGGGTACTGTGTCCTAGCCATGAGAAAGAGACTAAGCACCAGCATTTTGAGGACCTGTGAAGAGCTGAGCACAGACTGGAGTTCCCAGCAAAGGCTAAAGCAGCCCTGAGGACAGTCACTGGGAACAGGCCACCTCTCCTCCCTCAGCTAAGGCTCACCCAAGGCACAAGGTGCAGAGGACACCAGAATGGCCAACCCTCCCACTGCCCTCTGCTGCTGGCCACGCCCTGGCCCACTCCAGCAGGCTACGGGCCTTGGGTTCTGGGGAGAAAGATGCGCCTTGGGTCACATCCATCTCAGTCATGGTGGCTCTGTCCTCATGGTGGCTTCTGGAGTTTTCCCTTGCAACTGGGTATACAGGGGGCTGTGGCCCTCACTGCGCCCTCCCCTTGCTCATTCCTGAGGCCCCAGGTTCCCCAGCAGGGGTGGGCATGGGCCTGAGTGTAAGGAGAGGTGGCAGGGGAACCTCAAGCTCTGCTCACAGCTGTGGGGTCTCCCTCTGTCTCTGGAGTCACCTTGGGTCTGGGATATCTGCTGGGACCTGCCTTGGGGATGGAGAGAACAGGAGTCGGAGGTGTGGCTAAGTCTGGCCACACCCCCAAACTGGTCACATGACACAAGTTAAGTCCTGCTCTCCTTCAGCCTGGCTCCTCATTAAGTATCTGTCAATTAGAAAGATCCTGTCTCGTCCTAGTGAACATGGATTACTGAGCACTTTCTGTGTCGAGTGGTGGCCCAGATGATCTCATGTTCAGTTCTACATACTCGTGATATGGGTGACTAAGGTCATCCCTGTACTATAGAGAGGAAACTGAGGCATGGAGAGCTCCAGGAAGCTGCCGGAGGTCCCCGGTACAGTCTGGCAAAGCTGAGATTCAAAGGCCCCAGCCAGGTTCCCAGCCCACTCTGCACCTGCTGCGGTTCCACGTGGCACTTGCAGGGCCTCATTCTTGCACAGGCAGGAGGGACCCGAAGGCCACCTCTCCCTGCACCCTGCAGAGCAGGACCTGGAGCTCAGACAGGGGAGTGACTTGCTGCAGATCTGAAGTCATCTAGGAAAAAAAAACTCGATGCAGAAGAAATGTCAAACCTTACATAGCGTTTAGACAAGTGTGTTTGGATTGACAAGAAGGGCTTTCTGAAAATGTCACCACGTGCCAAAGCTGGATCCTTCAATGCTGAAGAGCAGAGGTCTCGAGGAGAGGAGGAGGACAAGGAGAGAGGACAGGAGAGGAGACTGTTTCAGGCCCTCCCAGGGAAGAAGGGGCAAAACAGGGAATGGGGCCACCTCCCCCTCCCGCCTGGATTAGAATCTCATCTTGGAGAGAACATGGGTTGGCCAGCATTGCTGTTGCTGGACCGCAGTGCTGCACACCATAACATACAGGAGGAGAGGTTTTAATTCGGCTCGTGGCTGCAGGGGACTCAGCCTTGGCTGGCTGTCTCCAAGGCAGAGGCATCATGGCGGAAGGTTGTGGCCAAGCAAAGCCGTTCAGCTCACGGTGGCCAGGGAACCCAGCAGGCAGACAATGCCAAGGAGGTGAGGTTGCAGATAGATGTGCGAGGCCACGCCTTCCTGGCCCACCCGGAAGTGTGCTTCACTCGTCGCCTCAGTGGCCCCACGTCGATCCAGTTGGAATCCCACTCAGCGGTCACATGAAGGAGGTGAGCATGGGGAGTGTGGGATCTCCAGGAAGGAGTAGCCCCGGAGCAGGCCACGTGTCCTGCAGGAGGGCTTGGTCCTTGCGCCCCTAGTCGATTCTGCAAACATGGGAGAGCTGTCCAAAAGTGGTTTTCTAGAAAAAGTATCTACAGGGTGGGAAGATGTTCCCAGGGCAAAGTTGAGGACAAAGTAGGTGACAAGGTGCCATCTGATCTCAGTTTTATAAATAAGAAAAAAAGGAGTGTGTTCATAAGGGATGGTGAATTTCTGCTTTATTTGTGCTTTCTTGCAGCTCCTGGATTTCCGGAACACGTGTGGTGCTGAGCACATCACCCCCATGTTCTGTCATTAATGCTGGAAGGGGACACTTCGCAGGACACAGTTTCTTAGTCACTTCCCCACTGCGGGAACAAAACTCTCTGACGCGAGAGGCTTATTTCAGCTTACAGTTTCTACGGGATTTGTCGTGTTGTCTGCTGGCTCCAGGTGTGGCGGGAGTCATGGTGGGGGACAGTGGCTTGCATCTGTTGGCCAGGAAGCGAAGAAAGAAGAGGGGCTGGGGACGAGAATCTTGTCCCCAGTGGCCCACCTCCAAACATATGAGACTGGATTACTGGATTACTGAGCATTGCAAATCTAAGCCATAACACGATGTTTTTGTCCCTGAGTGTCTTGAGAGAATTGGCTGGCCACCTACCCATGGGGCAGGAAAGTCATTTAAGTACCAGGTGGAGAAAAGTGGCTCCCAGTGCCCAGCCAGGACCCTCAGGAGATCTTTTCCAGGCTCAGAAATGCTTCTCATGTTGGGACTGAGCCCCAGCCCCTGCTTGGCCCTTCTGCTACAGCCCAGGATGGCCAGGAAGAGCCGCTGTCCAGAGTCTCTGAGGGTGTGTGTCCTTGGTGCTGACAGCCTGGCTCAGTCATTCACTCACTCACTCACTCACTCAACAAAGGTGTACAGTGACTGCCCATGTGCCCGGTACCATTCCAGGTACCAGAAACCCAGCACCAAGGTCACTGTTGTCCTTGTGGTGCCCACATTCTTCTGCCATACACCACAAGACTGTGTCAATGTGTAGTGTTATGCCATGTGGTAAAAGAAGACATGAGGTTAAAGGTTAATCCAGACAATCCAGAGTGGAGGTAAGGGGCTGTCGTGGTGGGTTCTTAGGGGAGGCCTCTCAGGGGTGGTGTGAGAGCAGCTGGCTGGACACTGAGGAGGTGACAGGCGTGCCGACCCAGGACTCTTGCACTTGCTTCTCCAGCCTGGAAGACCTTCCTGAAAGCCGGGATAAGGAAGGGTGAAGGAGCGGGGGCTCAGCTTACAGGCCCGTGACAAAAATGTCTGACAACTTCCCCTATGTCACAAGGGGTTGCAGCAGACTTCCCAAAAACAGAATAACAGAGAAGCCCAGCCAATGGTGCAGGTTTATAATCCTAGTACTTCTGGAGACTGAGGCAGGAGGATTCCAAGCTCGATGCTACCCTGGGCAACTCAGTGACTTAGTGAGACATTGTTTCACAACCAAAACTAGTCGTAGTGGGCTGGGAATGGAACTCAGTGCACAGGCCCTGGGCTGGATCCCCAGCACTGCGTAATAAAGGGAAGGAGAGATACTTCATGATTAAATGCTAACTTAAAAAAATGAGATGGCTTGTCTGCTGTGTGACTTCTCAGGACCTTTATTAGTAAATGAAAATTGTGACTCAGAAAAACTAATGCAGTGTTTCTCAAGCTCTGGCCCATAGTGCTACTTTTTCATGGAGGGTTCTGGGGTTCCTCGGAACACCTTTTGAGAAATGCTGGTCACTATCTCAAGGCCTCCCACCCTTCCTGCCCCTTCTCCTCTCCTTCTTTCTCTGTTGATCTAGCTGCTGTGATGCCCACACCCCACCAAATCACAGACAGTTGGCATTCTCTTGTGGACATCGGGAGCTATGGATCTGCACAGTGTCGCTAGGAGACCCAACTATACCCGGCACTCGGGTCTCCAGCCTGGCTCCAAATACAGCACCAAGCTTCCTGGTGCCAGCCGCTCCTGGAGAGTGGCCTGCCTCTGGGCCTTTGCTCTGGCTGGACTCTTCCTCTTTGACCCCTTCTTCTAGGTACCCTTTTTCTGAAACCCTGAAGTGGTGCCCAAAAGTGATGGAGGAAAAGAAGCCCCAACTATGAGTTTAAAAGGTATATATCCCCCCACTCTTTTAAAGCCCTAGGGTTGGAGCCAGGGCCTTCACACTGAGCTACATTCCCAGCCCTGTTTAACTTTTCACTTCGAGAGGAGATCTCTCTAAGGTTCCAAGTTTCCCAATTTGGGCTTAAACTTGCAATCTTCCTGCCTCAGCCTCCACAGAGCTGGAACAAAACCATTCCTATGTTATTCTAGAATCTATGACTGTGGGCACCCAAAAGGAAGCCATTTTTCCAGGACTCAGGGGAGGAGCAACCACCCCAGGAAGAGCTGGCACCCTAAGCATTTGCGTTCCTTGCCTTCTCAAGATGCCCCACGTGGGCTTATCCAATGGCCTGTTCAACTTCTCCTTTAGGTATTTTACAGTGGGAAATTTTAAACATACAAAGGATGACAAAAACTATGGTGTGCGTTTCCATTTAATTTTTTTTTTTGTAGTAACAGACAATTGCTACAACGCTCCCTCAAAACACCCCACGCCTCAGACACACCGCGTTGCTCTCGCCACTCTTGGAAGCTGGTGTAGAAGTCCTTTTGTGAATGTCAAAACTATGGTGCATGTGGCTGCAGAGAGCCGTCAACAGACGGGGAGGCTCAGAAAAACATGACAGCGTATCCTTGTCCACCTTATTCAACAGATTTGGCTCTGTGTGAAGTCTTGTTCTTCCTCAAAGTTGACGTGACCATGAAAGGTCGACACTTGGAATTGACCGAGGACGTCAGGGCAGCCACAGCACACCTGAAGACACTTACAGAAGGCGACTTCCAGAAAGGGGGCCCTCGAGGGGGTGATCATGAAGGAGCGAAGGGTGTATTCTGGGGGCATTCGTGGCCATGTGTCCTTGACATTAATACATTTTTAAAACTTAAACATTTGCCGTAGTTTGCGATCAAACCTCATACACAGAAGTAGAGCAACTGCCATCAGGCCACCTCCTCTGGTACCACCGATGTCAGCAGGTGTCTCGTGTCACGTTTTTGTCCCCCCGCTTCCATCGTCGTTGATGTAGCCCTCCACAGGTGTGCCCCATAGTTCCCCGAGTCCACTCTTCCACTGTTGTCTCTGTGTAAGCCTAAGGCCTCCGGCACACTAAATAAGTCCTCAGTGTCAGCAGCCATCCGCCGCCTTTCCAGTCGCTTCCTACCTGTCTTGAATTCGTTTTTACTTCAATTTGAGTCAAGATCTAGAGGAAATCGGCTGGTACACCGATGTCTCTTTCAATCCACAGTCCCTGTCTGTTTCTGTCTAACAGTTTCTTTGTTGAAAAGGTAAGATGCTGGTTCTGCACGTTCTGTTCTTCCAACCTTGGAGGATTATTGCCCGCCTCTCCCTGGAGCCTCCCCACACCCTCCTCTGTCCGAGCTTCTTGTAAATGGACAACTTGTCTCTGAGGCTCAATCAGGTGATCCGATCCAATTTGGGCTTTTGATTTTTTCCCGGGAAGACCCGCTGTGTGTCTCCATGAGGAGGCCTGTGAAGGCTGCCGCCTGCAGTCTGGGCCGTAGCTGCCGATGCTCCATCCCTCTGTGCGGTGATCCACCCGGGACTGCCACATGGCTTTCGCCATCCCGAACTCATCCAACACTTCCACAAAGAGAAATGTCCCCGCGTCTACAGTTTGAGCACCCAGTGGTACACTTAGGAAAGAAAAGGCGGGATAAGTGTTCGCTACTTTTCCTTTGTTTAGCAACTAATTATCTTGTAATGGAGGGCTACAACACTTAACTCTGGTAGGACCCTTGGAGCCATGGGCACCTTCTCATCAACACTGTCTCACTTAATTGCCATGATGACCCTGAGAGGCGGACCTGACAGATGGTGTTATTTGTTCACCTTTTATTTGTTATTTTGCAGATGAGAAAGCTGAGGTCCCAGGAAGGTGAGGGGCTTGCCAGAACTCGGGGCGGGGGGTGGGGGGGGAGTCATTGACTGAGCCAGAGGCTGCACTCTCCATGTGAGCCAATGCATTCACTAAAACCAATCTAAGGGACAGTATAGGCGGGGATGCTCGTCGAACCCATTTTACAACAGGGAATCCTGAGACCCAGATGGGTGGAGGTTATGGTTTAGATCAAAGATGTCCCAAAGTCTCATGTGCTCAGAGGTGGGGTGACTGGAACATGAGGGCACCATATTCATCAGGGAATTAATCCGGGGTCGGGTTCTTGTGGCATTGGGAGGCTGGGCCTGTTACCATGGGTGTGGCTTGGAGGGGTGTGTTCTTATCCCTGGCCCCTCCTTCCTCTTCTTGCCTCCTGCTGTATGGATGAGCAGCTGTCCACTGTGCCTGTGCTTCTGCCTTGGAACCAGCCCATCGAGAATGGACTAAATGACCCGAAACCGTGAGCCAGAATAAACCTCTCCTGCTTTAAGTTGCAGCTGCCAGTTCCTTTGTCCCAGCCACAGCAAGTGACTAGCACAGTGAGCTGACTTGGTGGAAGTCACCTGAAAATACTGAGCACTCCCGGCTGAGCCCTCCTTACCTGAGATGCTTGGGTCCTGAAGTATTCAGATTTCAGGTCTTTGTTTTCAGGTTGTGGAACATTTGTGTATGTATGTATATATGTATGTATGAGGTATGTCAGGGACGAAACTGGCCTCCAGATGTAGAGCGCATGTGTGTTTCCTATATAACTCAGGTGCTTAGCCTGAAGGTAATTTTATACAATATTTTAAATTATTTTGTGCAGCTGAGCCCAGTGCTGCAAGTGTGTCCTTTTAGCATTCTGGGAGGCTGAGGCAGAGGAATCACAATTTTGAGCCCAGGCTGGGTGATTTAGTGGTTTTGTGAGAACCTGTTTCCAAATCAAAAATAAAAATGAACTGGGATCTAGCTCAATATGAAGGCCCTGGGCTAGATCCCAGTACTACACACACAAAAGAAAGAAAAGAAAAACAAAAAGAAAAGAAAAACTTGTGCAGGAGACAAAGTTTCGTGGTGAGGAATTTCCCACTTGTAGCATCATGTCAGTACTCGAAAGGTTCTGGATTTTGGATTTTTTTGAGTTAGGGTTGCTCAGCCTGCAATTATTGAGCATGTATTGTGTACCAAGTGCCTTGCTGAGGGCTTAAAACACAGGGTGGAGTGTTGTGTTATTATCTGATGCATGGTGAGGCCTTGCAGATGTTAACCCCATGTTACAAATAAGGAAACTGAGGCTCAGGGGGACTGAACAGCATTCCCAAGGTCACACGGCTCATCAAGGTCACAGCTCTGCCCTGTGTTAACACGGTCTTTGCCTCCTGCCAGGGGCCAGGACGTGCACCCCAGCCTTGTGACTTGGGTCTGTCTGTGCTTCCTCCCTGTGTCCCCCGCCAGCACCCAGCGTCTGACCCGGAAGAGCAACCTTTTCCCTTAGGGGAGGATGGCCTCCTTTGCCTGCTCTCCTGTAACCATCTCTGGCTGCTTCGTTTGGTGTTAATTGACAAGGCGAGAAGAGACTGACAAAAAGGGGAAGAAATCTCATTATCTGGCAAAAGAATTAGTGGGTTTAGTGACTCCTCCACATCCTCAGGTGAAGCTGGCTTGGCCTATAATTGACGTTCCCTAAACCTTTGCTTCCAGAAGCAGAATATTCAGCTCTGTGAGCCTCCGAGTGGATTGAAAGGACCGGGGACCCTTGACCTAGCAGGCAGCGGCGGGAGGGCTTTGCCCAGCCCAGAACCTCCCCTTGCTCGAGGCTCCCGCAGCGCCTGAAAGACGCCATCGCATGGCCCTAACTCATGGTGGCCTCCATAATGTTTGTGCCCCCCCCCCCCCCAAGGTGCAGCCGCCCAGGTCGTGCACAGCCTGCGAGCGTGGTGGGGTTCCTCCCCGGGACACGCGCTCTCCCGGCGAGACGCTGTGACCTGCTTCCTTTGGAAGGCAGCAGAAGTGGGGGAGGGAAGACCGGAGAAGGAAAAAACCGAGAATCCAATTAAACCCTCAATTCGAGCAGAATAAATGAATTTGACTTTAGGTGATCAGGAGGGAGAAAACTTCTAATTAGACAGAGGACGGTCCAGGGGCTGAGCACGCGCTCGTGACCCGCCCTCACGGCCGCCCCCGTCGTCGTCGTCCTCGTCACTTTTGAGATAAATGCGAAGGATTAGAAGGAGCTGTAATTAAAATCCGTCAGTCCTGCACTCTGGCTGCCGGTGGAGTTGATGACAACTGCTCTTCCCACGTCCCTCAAGCTCAGCCTCTGCTTCCCGATTGGCTCTGGTCGCCAGCCAATCGCCTTTGAGTAATTCCCACCCTTGGGGAAGGCCAATTGCCTAGTGGTTGCAAACTGGAGGCCTTTGGGCCACGCCCGGCCCTCAGAAAAATTAAAAAGTATTACATAAATTGATGGTACTACAAAATCTGGCTAATTTACATGGGTTTTCTTTCCGTTCTTTCTTTTTTGGGTATTTGTGACTCATTTTAAATTTTACTTATTCATTTATTATTTTGAGAAAAGATCTTGCTAAGTTGCCCAGGCCTAGGCTCAGATTTGCAATCTGCCTTTCTCAGCCTTCCGAGGGCTGGGACTATGGCCTTGTACCGCAGGCCATTCAGAGGCGACACAGGTCTTCTGCTCAGAGGCTGCCCGCCTGGTCTGATCCTTGCACCCCTGCCGGCTCAGCTGTCCCGCCCCACTCCCTTTTGAGTTTTGGAAAGTTCTCCTCCAGCTGTTCCATCTCCAGGCTCGGGTGGTGTCGGCTGGTCCACTCTGAGTCCCAGCCCCACCTCGCGCCTGGCTCCCGCAGGGGCCTCCACCTGAGAAGCTCTGTGTGGCAACCCAAGTGCCCCTCTGCGCTCCGTTCAAATACCACTTGCTCCCTTGTGACCATCTGTCCTGCTAGGTCCACTGGATGGATTAGGGAGCAAACACTGCTGGGTGGACCAGAGCTTTGACTATAATGACTGACAGATGGGCCAGCAAACTGGGACAAAGACCCGCCCCGGATGTGTGTGGCCCCAACCAACAGACTGGTAGCTTGAACTGAATAAAAAAGAAGAGGAAAAAGGAAAGAAAGAAAAAAAGGCTTTAGTCTCCCGAGAGAGTTCCAGCCTTGGCCCCTGGGCATTTGATCTCCAGCACGGACTCACTGGCTGGTCCACAGTGAACATCCAGCCCTCCCATCTTGGACTGCTGTTTTTCTTTCTTTGTGTCTGAACAGGTCCTGGATCCTCCAGCTCTGGCACATGTGCGTGACCATTTTGAACTCTCCCTTCTGACTCAGTGAGCCAACTTGTATATCCCCATATGTTCATCCTATAGATTCTAGTTTTGAAAGAACCTTAATTAGTACATCCAGGAAGCATTTGTCATCCTGCTGTGGCTTCTGGGCACTCGGTTCCCCTCCCCATGGCAACTCTTTTTGGTGTGTGATGGTCCATTCAATGGGCTGTGAGCCCCTGAAGTCGGGGAACAACTCTGAGGGAGGCTGTCTCCCTCCCTGTGCACACAGCCTGGACGAGGGTAGACACCCCCTTAATCCAAAGGGAAGGAGTCCAAGCATGGGCAGGGACAGAACCATGAGGTAGACACAGGAGGGACCAAGGCCATCTTGGCCACTCTCCCAGGCCCTCCTTACTCTGTCTTGTTTTCTCCTGCCTTTTCCAGGCCCTGAGCTCTCTGGCTGGAGATCATCTACAGAGCTGTATCTGGGAATTAACACATCAGCAAGGCCAGGGGATTCTCCCAGCAGTGGACAAAGAGAAGCGATAAGTCACACCAGGAGGAGATCTGCTAATGGGGGATTTCGAGCAGAACAGCAGCCAGGTGCTCAGGGGAAGGTGGTTTTTGAAAGCAGGGTCTGGAAAGGGACAGAGGCCATTTCAGGGGCACGTGCAGTCCAGGACCTGTGTTATAGGTGACCTGCTTCTCTCACTTGACTGTGACCCAATGTCCCAGGACAATTTATCTGATCTGGCTGAGCATTAGTGTCCTTCTATGAAAAATGGGGATAGGAGTACCTTCCATACATGAAAGAAAAGTGTATAGCTGGGCCTGGTGGCACAAGTCTTATGGTAATCCCAGCTCTTTGGGAGATGAAGGCAGAAGAAATACAACTTTGAGCCTAGCCTGGGAAACCTAGCAACTAAGCAAGAACTTGCCTCAAATAAATAATAAAAAGGACTTGGGACTTAGCTCAGAGTGAAGGGCCTGTGTTCAATTCAAAAGTACTGTAAGTAAAACAAATGAATAAATGTATATCCATTTTCCACAGAATCCAGTGTATATCCATATACAACTTGCTCATAAGTGCCCATAAGAACATCAGTCATTAATAGTGCCTTAATTGGAAATACCATGAATTTAAGTTAACTGAAAACAGATATTCTAACTATGGTATATCCATGTAGTGGAATACTATTCGGCCATATAAAGAAATAAACTGCAGGTAAGCATTTGATCTTGGATGGACCTGAAAAGCACTATGGGGCATAAACAGACCACGTATTATGGGATTCCAGAAACGGCTAAATCTATAAGGCCACGTCTTTGTCACTTTTCCTATTTCTGGGGCAAAATACCCAACAACCAACCACAACTTAAAGGCTGAGAGGTTTATTTTGGCTCACAGTTTTGGTGGGTTCAGTCAATGGGATGAACCAGGAGTGAGCTGACCCACATGTGGCACCTGTGGCTCGCACATGCTTCCTACATAGGGGCCTGTGGATCCCTACTTGGGTGCCATCTCTGGCTTAGGGTCATTTCCACGACAGGAGCAAAACATCTTGTGACTTCTGGCTTTTGTCCCAAACACTGTTTTAAGGTCATGATTTAAAATTTGGTGCCTGCTCCCTGCAGCCTGCTCCTTGCAGTCTTGGTCAACCACCCATCCTGTCTATCCTTCTGGAAGGCCCTGTCCCTCCCTGGATCATCCTCTGTGCCCGTGCCTGCTGCCTCTCTCTAAGAGAGCCTCTGGCCAGACCCCTCCCTGCCACAGGCTCGGCCTCCTCCTCTTTCGTCCTGCACACCCTTCCAGGAGCTTATGGGCTGCTCACTGACAGGGGTCCACTTCCAGACACTCTTGGCAACCCATACCTGAAGGACGAGTCCTCAGGCAGCGGCACCTCGCACTCTCTGACCTCACATCCTCTGCTCCACCTTAAAATGCCGTCCCTAGATGGGACAGGAACTAAGTGTCCAGGTTCCACCTCATCACACAGCCCCCACCCCACCCACCATGGGCTCTTTGGTTTCTCTTCCTTCCTTCCTTCCTTCCTTCCTTCTTTCCTTCTTTCCTTCTTTCCTTCCTTCCTTCTTTCCTTCCTCTCTCTCTCTTTCTCTCTCTCTTTCTTTGGACAGGTGATGGGGCCCAGGGCACTCACACTGAGTTATATCCCTAGTTCATTTTTAATTTTTACACACACACACAGACACACACAGACACACACAGACACACACACACACACACACACACACACACACACACACACACACGCATGCATGCATGCACTGAAACAAGATTTCACCAAGTTGCTAAATTGCCCAGGCTGGCCTCAAATTTGTAGTCCTTCCACCTCAGCCTACCAGAGTGCCAGGGTGACAGGCCACTGGGCCTAGCTAGTGACACCCATTGAGAAGAGAGAGGGTCATAGGAGCAGAGCAGACTCAGGCAGTTCTAGCTGTGGTGGTACTGTGCAGCAGCTGAGACCCAGTGCTGCAGGCCGGTGGCTGCGGTGGAGGCCTGTGTCCATCCCCTGCTGTGCCCACAGCCCTCTCCAGAGCCGAGAAGAAGTGGGCACCCGCCGTGCCCTCGCCCTCGTGCGGGCTTTGCTGCTGGGCAGGCGGCCGCGGCCTCCCGCCAGGCCTCAGATTTAAACCCTGGGCACGTAGGGCTCCGTAGAGAGAGCCGCCTGCCAGGCCTGGAGTGGCGCTGCCCCTGCCTGCCTGCCTGCCACCCCAGGGGCCTTGGCAGATGGCTTCTTTCAGAGTCTAATTACCCCCACCCCAGCCTCAGGCAGGCTCTCACCATGACAGCTACTGCCAGGTTTTCTTGCCCTGGAAAAGGAGGAGAGTGGGCAGGCTGCCATGCAGGGGTGAGGACAGAGCTGGGGGGCATGGAGAGAGAGGACTCCCTGGGACTGAGGGAAGAGGGTGCCTGCCACGCGCTGGTACTGTAGAGCACGGTGCTCCTGGCCGTCTTCCTTGGCAGAGGTGCTGGAGAGGGCCTGGCCTGTGTGTGGACTCATCTGGTATTTCCAGGACCCTGCACACACTGGGGTATCCAGCTGGCGCTCAATAGTTGACCTCTGAAACAGATAAATGGGATGGCACAAGTTTGCCACCGAATGTTTATTTTTCTCTCCCCCCAGATTGCTGCCGGGGCTGCTTCTTGGCAAAACTGAGATGACTGTAGCTTACCTCAGAACTCCCGTCCCTCGGCTTCCGTAGTTGGCCTGTCTCCTTGTTCAGTACCTTCTGTTCACTTTCATCCCCAGTCAGCTGTCGGGAGAAGATGATTAGTGTGTCTAATTTATACTAAGGTGAAAGTGACGGACGCTGCTGATATTCCTTCTGTAATGGACAACTCCGACTCAGGATGGTGGGACCGGGGCCTGTCAGGCAGCTCGGCCCCCATCGGCCCCACCTCCTGGTGCTCCTACCTTCGCTCCCTTCCCTTCTACTCTGCTTGTGTGTTTGTGGTTCTGCCACACATCCTCCCTCATGGCTTGTTAGAAATTCAGAAGTGATCTCAGACACCCCACGCAGGGTGGGACAGATGGATGCCCCAGTGACAAGAAGCCCAGGCGATGGGGGACCGCGCTACCTTGAGAGCAGCCTGTCCCCTTGCTGGGCTGATTCCAATCCTGCTGGTGGCCCTGTTTCCTGTGTCTCCCCTCGAATCACCCCCCCCCCCCCCCCCCCGCATTGAGTGGACTCAGTTGCCGCCTTTCCCACAATGCATCTCCCTCAGCAATTTAGGCTTCCCAAGCTGCACCAGGCCTGATGGTGACTCCTGACGTCGGGCATTCTGGCCGCACACCTGTGCCCATTTCCTTGCCTGCAGCGCCCGATATGCCTTTGGGTGGTCACGTGGGATGCTGTGTATGACCCACCACAAGCTGCCTCCCATGACCAAAGGCCTGGAAGGCACCTGACTTCCGCATCTAGTGTGTTTAGCTGGGGATACATGGCTGTTGTGGCTTGGACCTGGAACGTCCCCCAAATGTGTTGGATGCTACGGATTATCTGTGGAACCATGTACTGTTAGGGCACATGGGGACCTGGTCTGGCGGGGGATTATGGGCCTGTGGGAATGACAGGCATGTGGTTGGTGATTATAGATTACGGTGTGTAGAGAATTAGGGGCTTAAGCCTAGGAGGGGAAGAACCTAGGAGGAGGCTGGCCCTGGGAGGGGTGGGTCACTGGGGCAGGACCTGGAAGGCTCTATGCTCCTTCCTCCTTTCCTTCCGGTGCTTGGCTTTCTGTTTGCAACTCCCCAAGGAGCTGCCTCCACCTCCACCTCCACCATGTGCTTGCACAGTTGACGGCCACCAGGCAACAGGGAACGGACTGAGACCTTCTGAAACTGTGAGCTAAAATAAGCCTTTTCATCCCTGAATTTGTGCAAGTAAAGAGTATCAAATCACAGTGACAAAAAAAGTAACCAAGACGACTGCCTACCAGAACATTCTTTCCCTCAGCCATTGCAATGAGCAGATGGGCAGCCATGGCTGCCCCATCAGCTCGGCTTCCTCTGTGAGGATCACAGGGGCGGAGTGTCCCTGTGAGCAGTGATGGACATGCAGCGTGAAGGAGATACGTGCCTCCGTGCTGTGGAGCAACTGGGATTTAGGGCTGTGTGAGTTACTTGGTCACTGCTGGGACCCAGTACCCAACACCTCCAGCTTAGGGGAGGAAAGTTTCAGAAGGTCCGAGGCCATTCAGGAGCAGCTGGCCATGGAGACCACAGACAGAGAGGACATTGGTCCTCCCGAAGGCCCCGGCTGAGCTCCACCTCCAGCTGCAGAGCATAGGCTTGTGCTACAGGCTCCACTGACTGAATAGCCACTGGGAAGCACACGGTCCCCCTTATCTCCAGGGTGTGTCCCAAGACCCCTGGGCCTCAGAAGCAGTGGGCAGTACTGACACCCGCATGCGCTGTGTTTTCCCGTGATAGTTCATAAATTAGCCATGCCAAGAGTAAGAACAACACACAATAAAATAGAGCAGTTGTAACAATATACTGTAATTAGCTTATGCTAGTATGAGATCTTTTGCTCTCAAGTGTCGAAACAAATACCAGCATTTTTGAACCAAGGTTGATTATGGGTAACTGAAACCGTGGAAGTGAACCCCAGATAGAGGAAACAAAGCTCAGGAAGGCTGAAGCAGGAAGATCACGGGTATTTGTCCCTGTGACAGGACAGTGACTGGAGTGCGGGGCTCTGGGCGGGGCCTCTCTTCTATCCCATGGGGGGTGCTGGGCTGTCACTGGCTTTTCTGACACCCGTAGTGCAACACTGGCTCAGAGTCTTGTCACTTCTGTTCCCCCGCCAAGGGACGCCCTCCCTCCACCCCAGCCTTGTCCTGGTCACTGCATGGGCAGGACATCATGAAACTCTTGGCCTCACCTCTAACTGTAGCATGCTGTGGGGCTGCAGTGGCCGGATCCTGCAGACTTTGCGCACTCTGGGTAGGTGCCCCGTGATGACACTTCCGTCTGATGGTGGTGAGCATGTCTACTTCCTGCCTCAGACCTCCACGGTTGTCCTGCCAGAGATGCGTGCTGGGCCAGGTGCAAGGGCAGGGCAGTTGGCACCCGTGGGGACACTTGGATCAATGGAGATAGATGTTCCACCCAACAAGTGCTGGGGTGGGGGGACCACTCGGTGTGACAGCTTTCTCCTCCCTCCCTCACACCCACTTTCTGTTGCTGCTCTCTGGCCCCGGGGTTGACTCCCTAAGTACAACACTTGCAGCATCTTGTCTTGAGTTCTGCCTGGAGGGAACCCATGCTAAGGCATCTCAGGCTTTTCTGCCAGGCCTGATGGCACAGGCCAGTCATCCCAGCACTCCGGGAGACTGAGGCAAGGGGATTGCAAGTTCGAGTCCAGCCTGGGCGACTGGGCAACTTGGCAAGACTCTACCTGAAAATCAAAGGTAAGAAATGGGTTGGGGGTAAAGCTCAGTGTGAGGGCCCTGGGCTTGGGCACCTGGGCGGAAGAGCAAGACTTGGCATTTATCCAGGTTGAATGGGATTTGAACCCCAGGGGATCCCCTAAAAGGCAGCCAAGGTGTCAGATGGAGCATGCAAAGGCCGATCTTGCCCCAAGGTTTTGATTCCTCCTGGTAGGTGGAGGAGGGTCTGTCTTCTTGGTCACAGGAGTCTCCTGCGGGGCTCGACAATGTCCATTTGCTTTGGAAATTTCCAGGTGCTTCCTCTTCAGGCTTGACCTGAAAATTATAAAAAATCTATATGTCAGTAAGCAACTGCAGCTTTGTTTTTCCCTTCTTGGGGTTTTGGGCTTGAAGAGAAAAACAATCTAGTGGTTTTGTTTTTCAGCAGAAGGATGAAAAGAGTAGTGGAATGGCAGGCGAACAGGAGGGAGGAAGGGCCCGGAGGTTCCTACTGGGAGGGAGGGAAAGGGAGATGGCTGGCCAGAGGCGGGCAGGTGCTAAGAGGACTCCTGCCTCTCCTGGCACCTGCAGGACACAGCAGGAGAGGGCAGAGGCACATTTGTGGCGGGCCTGAGTTGGGAGGTGACAGCTGTGTGCACCAGAGGCCTGCTTGGGGGCCGTAGGGTATGGCCCCACAGCAGGGCAAACACAGGAAGGTGAGCAGAGGAGCTCAGATATTTTCCCAAAGAGGATCTGGAAATGGCCGGTAAGCACACAAGAGGAAGCTCAGTCTCGTTACCCGGCAGGGGAGCCCAGTACTCAACACCATGGCGAAGCACCGCTCCACACCCGTGGGGTTAATGGAGAATACTGGTCCTACCGAGTGCTGGAGAAGACGTGGGGAATATGTGCCCCACCCACTGCGGGTGGGATGGGGAATGGTGCAGCTGCTTTGTGAAAGACCCCGCAGTTCCTCAAAGGGCAGCACGGGGAGCCCACCGGCCCCCACTTCCACCCTGAGATGTCCTCCCCAAGGAAGTGACAGTGTTTGTACACAAATGCCAGCAGGGCTCCCTGTAGGCAAGCCAGGGGACCCCCACAAAGGGTAAATGGATAAACCAAATGGCATTTGTCAGCCAGGCCTGCTGTGCTGGCCTGTCACCCTGACACTCTGGCAGTCTGAGGCAGGAGGATTACAAGCGTGAGCCCAACCTGGGAAATTTAGTGAGACTCTGATGCACACATGTACACGCACACTGATTATTTCATATGATGGAATATTACTTGTCAATGAAAAAAGGAATGAAGTACTAACTCACGAGTCAACAGGTTGAACCTTGAAATCATCATGCTAAGAGAAGGGAGACACAAAAGGTCCGAATGAGCCCAGGAATATGAAATCCAGCCCGGCAAATCTGTGGCAGCAGAAAGTACGTTAGTGATTACCAAGCTTGGGGGCAGCAGATGGGCACACCCACCACTGGAGGGCTAAACCAAGCCGCCTCCGAGTGATGGTTTTTCTCTGTCAAAATGAATGGAGCCTGGGGTTGAAAGAAATGAGTCTAGAAACCAAATCTTGTGCACCCTGAGGTTCTGCATGAGCGCCCCTTCACCCTCCCGCGAAGTAAGCATGTGTTGCGGGTGGGGACCCGACCCTGCTGGCTGGAGGACTGGGTGGGCGGTGCTTGCTTCCTGCCTTGTTTTCCCCCTCTTGGCACCCCTGAGTAGCTCCAGTGGGTGTCAGAGGCATCTAACCTACAGCTCGCAGCAGGGTTTTCTGCCTGCATATTTTGGGGAGAAAGGACCTGTCTTGAGCCACTGATGAAAAGTATAATGCACACGTACTGAGATTTGCATGGCAAATATTTTCTTCACAGGGTGCCACGGCGTGGGACCTCGAGGCTGCTCCCTGGCAGCCCAGCAGGACTTCTCCAGGCCCTGCCACGGTGTCCCCTCCCAGCTCTGTCCTGAGACGCCCTTCTCCCACCGCCTCCAGGGTACACGGAGCTGGCTGCTGCTCCTGACAGCCTGCTGGGGCTCAGCGCTGGTTCCCCACAGCCCTGGACTGGGCTGCTGTTCGCACCCGGTGCTGCTCCCAGGCCCCATCCAGGGCTGCTGGGTGACCCTGTTTATCACTTCTGGACTCAGCCTGGAGCCCTGTTTGTAACGCAGTGGCCGGAAGTGTAATGGCCAGTCCCTGGGGCCACTGAGGCTCTGTGGTCGGAGGCCTGGCTGCCCAAGGACAGGGCCAAGCACGGGAGGGGCAGGCCTGGAAGCTGAGCTCTGGATACAATAAGGTCAGGCCCTGGATGTGCACTGTGCCATCCTGCCCAGCTGCGGTACCCACCCCGGCCTGGGTGGCAGTGCCGGGGGTTCAGTTTGATAAGAAGCGTTTCCCAGCCTGAAGCCCCGGAGAAGCTGCCTCTAACAGCGCTGGGACGAAGTGGGGATCACTTCCAGATCACCTGATGTCATCTCTCTCAGCTGGGGACAGCTTCGTTCCAGAGCTATTTTTAAAGAGTTTTCCTGTCCCCAAGAACCCCCCAGTCCTCTGATGTTGGCTGTTTCCTCTCTCTGGACAAAGCAGGCAGGATTTCAGAGAATGAAGGGGAGAAGCAGCAGTGACACCCTTCGTTAAGGCCAGCACTGCACAGCGTGGGATGCAGAGGCCGCTCTGGAATCTGTCCTTGTGTTTGATTTATGTGCCAGGGGCACATTTACCTCTGGAATTAGAGGAGAGGCAGGGGCAGAACAGTCTTCACAGCCAGGGAGAGGGGTGCTGGGCTGTGGAGAGGGGAGAGAGGCTTTCTAAGCGCACTCTGTAAATTCTGAGCCACCCAGACACAGGAACCTTCCAGGAGTGAGAGAAGAGGGTGAGAACGTCCGTTGGGCAGCCAGGGAGGCGGCGTGCCAGCGTCCTGCTCGTCTGACTTTGGATAAGCCAGATTTGTGGCTTTAAGAGACAAACAACAAAAGTAACTAAATAACAGGATTTGTGTGTGTGTGTGTGTGTGTGTGTGTGTGTGTGTGTGTGTGGTGAGAATTGAAATTAAAAGTATGTCATGCCTAGAGCAGTGCCTGGCACACAGTCGACTCGATGAATTGCCCTGTGAGTTCCCAGTTTAGTCAGGCTGCTTGCCATTTGTGGATAGGGAATCAACCTAATACTGTAGGAGGCTGAGGCAGGAGGGTCGCAGGTTCAAGCCTGGGCAGCTTAGCAACTTTGCAAGACCTTATATCAACATTAACAAAATTATTTCATGGGCTAGGGATATGGCTCAATGTGAAAGCCATGGGTTCGATCCCCACTATCACATGTACACACACACACACACACACACACGCGCGCGCGCGCACACACACACACACATGTACAATGGGTCAATCTCTGAAGGATACCAGTGGTGAGCAAGTCCTCCAGAGCCCCAGCCTGAGAATCCTCGGGCCGCCACCCATGGTTGCAAAGCTGGGGTGGGCCCCTGGGGAGGATGGAGAGACCCTCTTGGGCTCATTCTACGTCCCCTTCCTACCCGTGGTCCTGGCCTCCAAGGTTCCCCACGCCTGCTCTAAGGAACCCTTCCCCCCCATTTGACTCCTTAATCTGGCAGCTGGTTGCCATGGAAACCAGTGGTTTCCGGCATGACAAAGCCCAGGGAGACCTAGCAATGGACAGAAACTTGCAAACACATTATGTAGCATAAAAAAGCGTCTGGAAGGCCATCAGGGTAGCAGACAGGTTTTGCTGCCTCTTGCTTAGAAAACGATGACCCCAAATTTCCATAAACCCCAGTTAGAAAGGAGTTTGTTACTGCACCTACATGGTCTCTTTCATTCTCTTTTCTTGGAGACAGATCCCAGCATACTGTGGCCAGGGCGCTGCTGCTGTGCACACAATATGATCAAAAATACAGTGAATGCTTTAAAATATTTGTTTCCAGTTTCTTACAGAAAAAAAAGCACATAGCCCCAATCCCCCTCAAAATCCAGATCCTAATATTTCTGCTCTTTCCGATGCCGTTCCGGGAGTCCTCTTTCCTGAGAGAATAAAAGTCCTATAGGACAAAGTGAAGTTTCAATAGTTTAACCTGTGTTATTTGACCCCAGAAAGAGAAGGGAGATAGAAACAGAAAACAGTGATATGGTAGATTTAACTCCAAGTATGTTGGTCATACACTAAATGTAAGCGAGCAAAATACCAGTCAAGGGGAGAGATGGTCCTTTTGGTGAAAAATGTCAAGACTCGGGTATAGGCTATCATCGTAAACTTGCTTTGGATAAGAAGAATCAGATTAAAAAGTAAAAGAATTGATAAAGACATACCATACAAACACTTGTCAAAAGAATGCGGATGTAGATGCACCCCTATGAGATAAATTTGACTTCCGGAACCAGCGACAGTAGCTGCCAATTTATTAAGAAGACATGACAATCCTGTGTTACGTGTAATGAGAGAGGCTCAAAAAAACTGATCAAATGGAAAGACGAAACCCTGTAACTCAGGGCCCCAGGCCCTGGGCTGAGGACTGGTCCTGGCCAGTGGACTGGGAAGGATCTGGCCTCTGGGGCAGACCAGCAGCCAACAGAAGGTGAGCAGTGACGGAAGCCCCACCTCCTGGGAGCTTCACTCCTATTGAGTTTTAATGGGGCTGCTGATTGACAGGAGGTGGAGCTCACCCCCCCACCCCCACCTTTCCAAAGCCATCCTTCAACTCTCTACTGCAGGGCACGCACACCCCTGCCCCAGTCCTTGGGGAATGGTCTTGAGTGGACAGGTCCCTGGTGTCCAGAAGACTGGGGCTGCTGCTCTGTCCCCTGCACTGTGTGAGCTCTCCGGGCCCTCAGCACAGCGCTCAGCCCTGTCCCACCTCCACCACTCAGTGTTCCTGTCCATCGGGCCTCTCCACTTCCTCTTACTGTAGCTGACATCACCCGGGTTCACACACAGCTAGTGTTCACACAACGTGGGAGAAGATGTCTTTTGTGACACCCGTGTATAAAATCAATTAGGTCCTATTTTCATTGGAAGCTGTTTATTATTATTATTAAAGTAATCAGTGTCTGGGTTTGCATGTCACCAGTAACAAATGTCCCAGGGTCCTTTTTTTCCCCTTTTCTCAGATCAGCGCAAAGATATTGGCCTCTGTTCCCGGCCCTGAGTCTTGGGGAAGCAGGAAGTCTCGGGGTCCCTGGTGCTCGCCCCATCCCTGCTCTGCGGTGCTGGTCTGAAGCAGGAGGTGGCAGTCCTCCAGGCTCCAGAGCCCCCACCTGCTAGGACTGCAGTAGGAGAGAAAGCACAGCCTGGGGTGCTGGTGGGGGGTGAGTTTAGTGCACGCATGGTCGTTAGAAACGTGAGTCTCCTAGCATTCTGGAGGCTGAGGCAGGAGGATCCTAAGCTCAAGCCCAACCCGGGCAACTCAGCAACTTGATGAGACCCTGTCTCAAAATCACAAACAAAATAAAGTGCTGGGATGGTGCTTAGATGTAAGCCCCAGGCTGGGTCCTCAGTGCCTTGCACACACACGAGAAGGACCACGGGCTTCCCTTGGGGGAGTTCTGGTGAGTCATGGTGGGAGGGGGGCCACGCCATAGTCCAGTGGCCTGGTGTCAGCAGCCTGGAGAGTCTGTGTCTCCTCAGTGGCCACAGAGCAGGGCCAGACTTTGGAGGCCTGGCCAGGGACGGCCGTGTTCTGGAGCTGTACACCTGCTCCCGTGGCTGTCCCCCAGGAATTTGCTCATTCAGTGGGTGAAGGCTTCCTGCGAGCGTGCCTACTGTGTGTGAGCGGGCAGCGCTCAAGCTGGGGGACAGACGTGGGGCAGAGGACCCACACCAGCAGGCACAGAGCGTCTGCTCTACTGAAGGTGCCAGTTGGTGCTAAGAGCCACAGGGAAGACAGAACACTACCGAAGTCAATGGGGTGCCCAGAAATGGGCCCACCCCAGGGTTGACGTCTGGGCAAGGCCTCAAGTAACTGAGCCAGTGTGTGAGGGAACAGCGTTCCAGGCAGAGGGGGCACCAAGTGCAAAGCCCGTAGCATCACAGGATGCCTGGGTATTTGAGGAGTGCTGAGAAGTTTAGATGTGGCTGGAACAAAGTGAGGTTTTTCATACTTTGACTGTCATTAGGCCCTCGGGGTGCCTCTAATGTCCACCCTCCATCTGTCTGTTTTTCTGAACCTTGAGAACTGTCACCTGGACTCAAGCCAGCTCCCATTTCACCTGTTCAGTCTCCCCCATCCCAGCTTCCTATAGGCTCTGGTCATAATATTTTTGTCAAGCAATTAAAACAAAACGAAGCCAAAAAAAAAAAAAAAAACACTTGTCTTTATGTATGTGTCTTTTTATAGACATCTTACCTAATATTGTGTCAATTCACTACCATTGAGCTCCCAGCCAGCAGCCCTCTCTTCTAACTTACGGTGGGATAGAACCTACCTAAAGCATGTATTTCCTCCACGCTGGCACTTGGCAACCCTTTCGTGCTTAGAGAGCTGAGATGGCACTGTGGCACTATGCTTGGGAGTTATTTTAAATAGAAAAATCGCCAGCAAAATGCATAAAAATGTGAAGTTTGGGGCACTAAGTAGGCCAGGGAAGGACTCTTGCTTGCAGCCGGAGGGTCAAAACAATAAGGCTGCTGTCCCCAGCCTTTTTTGGTACCAGGGGCCAGTTTTGTGGAAGACGATTTTTCCACAGATGGGGGTTAGTGTGTCCAGGGGGAGGGGGCACTAGCAGCGCTGCCTCAGGTCACCAGGCGCTGGATTCTTATAAGGAGCATGCAGCCTAGGACCCTGCCTGCACAGTTTACAGTGGGGCGCATGTTATCACAAGAATCTAATGCTGCTGCTGATCTGACAGAAGGCAATACTCAAGTGGTCACCTGTGTGACGGGGAGCAGCGGTAAATACAGATGAAATTTTACACACAACTCAACACTCACCTTCTGCTGTGCAGCCAGGTTCCTAGCCGGTCATGAAGTGATCACTGGGAGGTTGGGGACAGAGAGATAAGGCAGCAGCATTGCCTTGCTGGACTTCCAGTGGGATTGGGGGGTTGAAATGACTCAAAATTTTTTTGTACGTGCCCACAAAAACATGAATACTGATTTAACGATTACACATACATTTTAGTAAATAGATGAATTTTCAAGTATCTAATCTGGGAATATTTAATGGAGCAGTTGCCATTTACTGGGCATGATCTCTGACCAAGACAAGAGCTGGGAGAGAGATAGGGTGCACACGGAGGGCAGGGCTGTGGCCGAGGGGGATCCCAGCCAGAGGTGGGGTGGGCAGGGAAGAGCCCCTCCTCACCACTGCTTCTGATGAGCGAGTCTGCCGCCATGACTGTAGTGGGTTTGGATGACTTGAGTCGCCAGGTCTGATTTTGTTCTCTGCAAGTCAATTTTTGTTTTTAATTCTTCTGTTCGCTCCACAGACCTGACAGCTCCCTGCAGCCCGGAAGCTGCACCTCGGCCAGGGGGAATCTCGGGAAAGAAAGAGGCCTCTTCAGGAGCTAGGCTGCTGACGGCTCGGACTAATTGTCTAATCCCTGCCCTCCGCGCTGCGGGTATTTACATGGGGACAGTGTGAGGCTCTGTCGGGCTGAGAGCACCTGAAACCCTTGTCTTCCATCTCTGCTGCTCACCGGTTTCCAGGGCAACCTCTGGGATGGCAGGGCGTGAGGGAGGGACCAGGTGGGGTTATCTCTGCAGGCCCCTCCACGGTATGAGCCTTTCCCCCTCCCCCAGAACCTTTGCACAGGGAGGCAGGGAAGAAGCGGGTGGGGAATGGGGTACCCAACAGGACCCCTCTTACTCTCCATTTTTCTCTGTAGCAGAGATGGATGCTTTGGTGATGTGGTCTGCAAAAGCCGGGTACAGGATGACCAGGTGCAGGATGGCCAGGTGCAGGAGGACCAGCTGCAGGAGGCCAGGTGCAGGACGGATGGCCAGGTACAGGAGGCCAGCTGGTTGTAATGCTCACACTGCACACTGCCTTCTTTCCTTCTGTTCCACCCCTGGGAATTGATCCTGGGCCTTCACATGGAGCTACAACCTCAGCCCAGTTTTTAGTTTTGATTTGGAGGCAGAGTTTCCCTAAGCTGCCCAGGCTGTGGTCAAACTTGCTATCCTCCTGCCTCAGCCTCCCAGGGTGCTGGGACGGCGGTGGCCCTGCCCTGCCATGCCCTCCTGCCATCTTTGCTCTTTCCCCTTCCTTCCAGGGTCCCACAGGGTTTGAGTACATGCCCTGTCAGCCGACAGGCACTGACCACCAACTCCGTGCCCAGCCCTGGGCAGCCCTGGGCAGCGCTAAGGGGAACAGGAGAGGTGTGGCTCCTGCCCCACTGAGGCTGGGAGTGGAGGGGAGGCAAGCACTCTGAGAAGTGTTCTTCCAGCTTCCATCAAGGCAGGAGCCAGAAAGAAGCCACTATTGTAGAAGGTACGGGTGGGAGGACGTTACAGGAAGACCTCGTCTAACCTGGGGACTTGGGGAAAACCTCAGAGGACAGAATGAGTCACGAGCCCCTTTCTCCTCTTTCTGCCATTCTGTCTGCAGCTGGCAGTCTTTCCACCATCCCCCCTCTTCCTCTATTGGTTGTTAGTCAGCTTTCTGTTACCATAACAAATGCCGGAGGTGAGCCACTTTGAAAAGAAGGAAGGTTATTTTGGCTCACAGCTGGGGAAGGTTCAGTCCACACAGATGAGCTCTGGGCCCCTGTCCCCTGTCCCCACTGTGGGAGATGAGGGGGTGGAGTGGGCTCACACCTCACCTACATTTTCTTTCCAGGGCCCAGCTCCCTGCAAATGTTTGATGAGTGACTTAACGAGCA